>PVIJ01004237.1:0-120995 GCA_004024925.1 Scalopus aquaticus | reverse complement strand
GCCATTGGCCTTAACATCCTGGATGTTAGATTCTGCCCCACAAGCCTCACAAAAACTTTTCTCAGATTGCGTACAGATTCCTAGCCTTCCTCAGTCTCTCTCATTTTACAGTGCAATAGGTTGTGATGCCACCTGCTTCTATTCCTTTCATCCATCCATCTGTCCATTCATCCATCCAACAAGTAGTTCAAAGATATCTCTAGAACTTAACTTTGTGTCAACTATGACATGGTATTTTAAGTTTTTGCAGAAGCCCCCGTTCATCATTGAATATGGGGTGGTAGCAGACATTCAAGTCAATTAATGATAATTCCAGTGAGCTTTAGGAAAGGGGAAGTACAGGGTGCTTTGAAGCAGAAAGCAAGCCTGGGGGTAGGGTAAAATCTTCTTAGAGGAAATAGTATGAGATTGAAGGCTGCGCCAGACAGAAGTGGATACAGTGGTCTACTAGCAAATGTTGAAAAAACAGCTTTTTTAAAAAAGCCCTTATTTGTAGCTTTAACAGACAGATTGCTGAAAGTTTAACAATTGCTCTTGTGAGCTGATGCAAGCTGTCTCCAGCACTCACACACAATGAGGGATGTGGAAGAAGGTGGCATTCCAGGTAGAGCCAACCTCTTGCAGAAGGGGCTGGAAGCTGGAGAATGCATTGAGTCTGGAAAGATGGGGGTGTACAGAAAAAGTGATATAAGTCTGCATAGATTTATAAGAATCTTGCTAACATTTCTCCAACTCTTTTTTTGCAATGTCATGTTGCTGGCTTGAAATTGGTCAAAATGGTATTATTTACATCATGGAAATTGGCAAACACTACAAATCCTGAGCCTCCATTGCTAAACATTTCTCTCTGATAGGGGCCAGGTCATGCAAGACTGTTGAATGCAGCCACACAAAGGATTTTGTTCTTTATACTTGGTGACAGAATGCCACTGAAGGATTTTAGCTGATGAGTCATGTGGCTAAAATTTTTTTAAATGCTAGACAGGACTTCCACTTCTGGGAAGACGGAATAGACATACTTTTCCCTATTGCTTTCTATACAACTAAAAACCCCTTGACAGGATATGTTTAAGAAGTAAACAAACAAACAAGAAACCCAAGTCTTTGAGAGATGGAGAAGGCAGCAAACCAGTTAGGGATCCCAGGACATGAGGAATGATATGGTAGTCGGTTCCCAGGTGACTTTCTTTTTAATCTTGATATAGCACAGATTTGAAGTTGAAGAAGCTGAAAACCCAAAATGCTGAAAGCAGACCAAAAAAAGAAGAAGCAGCAGCCCCAACAGGTGGGTGCTTTCTTTAGCAAACAGAAAACCTTTAGATAATCACTGTTCTACTCTAGCCTAACACACTCACACACAATGTGGCCTTATTTCCACCAGTACTAGCAGAGGATGATGGGGTATCTGGTTTGCAACTTGAACACCTGTGCCTGAGTGGAGTAGATGGCCAGTTAGAGAGTAGGAACTTTAATTCCTTCCAGCTAATAGTGAGCTGCCATAACCTGTGGTGTAAGAGGAGATATCAGGGAGTCTGGCCATCTACTCCCATCTAGCAATAACGAGGCCCCTTTTCGCTTCCCTACTGGGGTGGTTGAGGAAGCCTAGCAATAAGGAGGTCTCCCACTGCAGTGTCAGTGGAGGCCAGCTGGAGAGCTGAATCTCCCGTCCTACCTTCTGGTCTTCATGGCAACTAAGTGGGGGAACCTGGACCTTTATTTCCACCCTTCCCTGCCAGAGTGATATCCAAAAAAGCCAATTAAGATAGAAGGCTTGAATAAGAGTCTCATAATATGACATAGAATTGAGGAATTTTCATCTGAAACGCTTAGAAAAGTAGGAACAGAGGAGAATTTCCTAAACTTGATAGTGAACATCTAAAAAAATCCTGCAGCTAACATTGTTCTTAATAGTAAAATACTGATGTTTTCCCCCTAAAACTGGGAATAAGGCAAGGTTGGCCTCTCTTATCACTCTGGAACCTCTAGCCAATATGATTTTTTTTTAAAGGAAGTAAAGGGCATATAGATCAGAAATGAAATAAAACTATCCCATTTTTATTTCATTTTTTTTCATAGCAGAACTACGGTGTAGGCCAGAGGTGCAGGGGCTGGGGGGTAGGGTGGGAGGATTTACCAAAGACAAAGCAGAACAGGCAGATTTACTGAAATAGACTGCTGAGGGGAGCAGTGGCGAGGAGACAGAGGTCTGCTGTGCCATGTGTGGGTCAGCTCCCTGGCAGGGGATCGAACTCAGGCTGTAACAGTGATAACTCTGAGACTTAACCCCCAGGCCACCAAGGAGGCCTCTATTCCCCTTTTAAATGACATATAATTTATGTAGAAAATCTCAAGGAATTAAAAAAAAAACTCTTAAAATGTATTTGTAAGATCAGCAATGTCACAGAATACTAGATAAATGTACAAAACCTAGTTGTATTTATATATGCCAGTTAGGAACATGTGGACATGGAAATGAAAAATGATATGCCTTTTATAATCTATAAATATTTAAGTAACTAGTTATAAGTAACAAAGCATGTATCGGACTTACATACTTAAAGCTATACAACACTGATGAAATTATGAAATTTTTTTTTTAACAATTGGAGAGATAAACCATGTTCATGGATTGAAAGTTTCAATAAATTTGTCAGTTTTCACCAAATTAATGTATAGCTTAACACAATTCCTGTAAAAATCCTAGCAAGATTTTTTTGTAGTTATAGATGAAATGATTCTAAAATTTATATATAAAGGACAAAAGAACTAGAATAAAATAGCTAAAATGTTTTTGATAAGGAAAAATGAAGTGGGAGGAAATCAATTTACCTTCATTCAAGACTTATATATCCACAATAATCAAGCCTGTATGATATTGGCAGAGGAACAGACATATACATCAATGGAACAGAACAGAGAATCCAGGGAAAAATCCATCCAAGTATACCAAAAAATGTGAAAGATACAAAAGCTTTTCAGTGAAGCACTTTCAAGAAACAGTACCAGAGCAATTGGAGATCCTTAGACAAAGAAAACAAACAAGACCCTTGATGGTTTCTCATACTTTATATAAAAATTAACCCAATGACATTGTTAACATAAATGTAAAACACAAAACTGTGAACCATTTAGAATAAAACATAAGAGAAATCTGTAGGATTTAAGGTCAGAGTTCTTAGACTTGACACCAAAAATACCACCCATAGAAGGAACAGTATCAATTGGGCATCATCAGAATAAAAAACCTTTACTCTGTGAAAGAGTCTGGTTTTTTATTTAATTTTTTGTGAAGAGTCTATTAAGAGGGCCTCCTTGATGGCGCAGCGGTTAAGTGCTGCCCTGTGGAGCTGTCGGCAGCGGCAGTGGGCGAGGAAGCGATTTCGACGCCCAGCCCAGGAGATTGCCACATGGCGCAGCAGACCTCTCCTGCCTCGCTCCGCTGCTCCCCTCAGCAGTGTGTTTCCGTCAATATGCCTGTTCTGCTCCCCGCTCTCTGGTGAACCCTCTCACCGCCCCACGCCTCTGGCCTGTACCCCAGCTTGTATGCATAAATAAATAAATCTTTTTTAAAAAAAGAGTCTATTGGGCCTCCCTGGTGGCGCAGCGGTTGAGCGCTGCACTGTGGAGCTGCACTGTGAGCGCTGCACTGTGGAGCTGTCATTCTGGCAATGTTCGATGCCCAGCCTGGGAGAATCCCACATGGTGTGGCAGACCTCTCCTGCCTCGCCCGCTGCTCCCCTCAGCAGTGTATTTCTGATCTGCCTGTTCTGCTCCCCACTCTGTCTCTGGTGAACCCTCTCACCGCCCCACGCCTCTGGCCTGTACCCCAGCTTGTATGTATAAATAAATAAATCTTAAAAAAAAAAAAAGTCTATTAAGAGGGTGAGAAGGCAAGCCACAGAGTGGGAGACACTATTTAAAAACCATATACCTGGGACCTCCCTGGTGATGTAAGGGGTTAAGTCTCAGCACTATGAAGCTGTCGGCAGCCACTGCAGTTTGATCCTGGACCAGGGAGCTTCCCACATGGCACAGCAGACCTCTCCTGCCTTGCCCCTTGCCCGCTTCAGCAGTGTTTTTTAATAGATCTGCCTGTTCTGCTCCCCGCTCTGTCTCTGGTGAATCCTCTCACCCTCCCCCACCTCTGGCCTCCACCCCAGCTCTTGTATGCATAAATAAATAAATCTTTTTTTAAAAAGTGTCTAAAAACCACATACCCAACGAAGCACAGGAAGAACTCTTAAAACTCAACAGGAAAAAAGCAAACATTCCAATTAGAAAATGGGCAAAAGACAATAGATATTTCATCAAAGAGGATCTACAGATGGGAAATCAGCACATGAAGAGATGTTCCACATCATTAGCCATTAGAGAAATGTAAATGACATCCATGATGACGTATCTCTGCCCACCTATGAGAGTGGCTGTAAGAAAAGAAACGGTGAGAGGCCTCCCTGGTGGCGCAGCGGTTAAGCGCTGCGCTGTGGAGCTGTCGGCAGCGGCGACGCAAGTTCAACACCCGGCCAGGGAGAATCCCAGATGGCGCGGCAGACCTCTCCTGCCTCGCCCGCTGCTCCCCTCAGCAGTGTATTTCTGATCTGCCTGTTCTGCTCCCCGCTCTGTCTCTGGTGAACCCTCTCGCCGCCCCATGCCTCTGGCCTGTACCCCAGCTTGTATGTATAAATAAATAAACCTTTAAAAAAAAAAAAAAGAAACGGTGAGAGCCCTGTTCTGGTGGGAATGCAGACAAACGGGATGACTCCGACAGTGCATATGGGCGTGCAAAACGATGCAGCCACTCTGGAAAATAGTTTGGCAGTTTAACTTACCAACTTTACTCTTTCAGCCTGAACTTTCCATATTGAAACAACAGTCAAAAATCACTAACTCCCCAGCATTCACACACAATCAGGAAACACCTGCAATTGATATTCAACCAGAAATGAGTTACCATTAATGCCTGATGTCTTCCACTGCTGAACACTGAAAAAAATGGAAATGATCTTTGCAGAAGATTCATTCTGGCAATGTTAACTTCATAGCGGGCTGCTCCTGCTTGGCTCACTTTTTTTTTTTTTAAAGATTTATTTTTTATTTATACATACAAGCTGGGGTGCAGGCCAGAGGCGTGGGGCGGCGAGAGGGTTCACCAGAGACAGAGCGGGGAGCAGAACAGGCAGATCAGAAATACACTGCTGAGGGGAGCAGCGGGCGAGGCAGGAGAGGTCTGCCGCACCATGTGGGATTCTCCCCGGCCGGGCGTCGAACTCGCGTCGCCGCTGCCAACAGCTCCACCGGGGAGGCCCTTGGGTCACTTTTTAAACACAATGAAAAAGTGGGTACCCGCTGGTGGTTCGTGTCCAAAAGGGTCAAGGTCCCCTTGGATTACATTTCCTAAAATAAGCAAAGCTCATACAGAGATTTACAACAATTTTTAAAAAGATTTATTTATTTATTTTTTGCATCTAAGCTGGGGTGCCGGCCAGAGGTGTGGGGGGCAGTGAGAGGGTTCACAGAGTGGGGAGCAGAACAGGCGGATCCACTGAAATACAGTGCTGAGGGGAGCAGCGGGTGAGGCAGGAGGCAGATCCTCTAAAACAGGTATCCCCAAACACGCAGGTAATTCAGACAGAGTCTGATGATTGTAGAGACCCTGAGATTACAACTCCTATTGTTCGGTGATACTGGTTTAGCATTTCTGTTAACTCATTTCAATCACCTGAATACTGTCAACTTCAGTCTGCCCCTCACCCTTTTCGTCCCCTTGCCCACATGAATTTTACTGTAGTAAATCACACGTAGCATGAAATTTGTGGCTGCTTTTCCGTGTAAGTTCAGTGGTATTAAGTGTGTTCAGGTTGCTGTGCGACCGCTGCCCCCATGCAGCTCCAGAACTTTATCAACTTTCTGGACTAAAATTCCGCTCCTCGCAACTCATAGTAGCCTCATTTGTCCTCCTCCCTCTAATAAACTTACCGATCATTTCTATATCTAATTTGGGGAGCACAACCCCCACCTCTACATGTGCACCTGCCTCACTCCACCTTGAGGACCGACGCCTGGGCACCTTCCCAGACCCCACCCCCATGCACTCCACTTTCTGTCTCTGTGAATTAAACTTTTCCAGACCCCTAACAGAAGTCACACAACATTGGTCCTTTGTCTCCCCGACTTACCTCACTCAGCACAGTGTCCTAAAGGCTGTCCCTCATGTCACATGCAGAATTCCATCCCCTTTAAAGTCGACTAATCTCCATCATGTGCTTCTGGCCGTTTCATCCCTCGCTTCTGTGGGACGTGGTTGCCGTTGGCTTCTCGTGGCTGTTGTGACTGGCTCTGCAGTGAGTGCTGGCGGCCCCTTACTGAGCCCGTCTCAGTTCTTTTGAGTGTACACCCAGAAGGCTGCTAAATCTCTTTAAATTTTTGAGGCGCCACCACAGTATTACTCATTTTTTGTCAAGAGCAAGCAGGCCCCTGCCGGCTTCCGCAGAGGCACTCTATGCCAGCTCTGACGCGTCACACAGCGCCGAGGACAACTGACTGTGCGTGGGACTCACCCCAGGGTAAGTGTTCACTGACGTTCTAAAAACGATTGTCTTGGAAGTGTTACAGAAATGAAAACTTTTCTATAAAGCTTTGTACATTTTTTCCCGGATAATTACAAATTGCTTTTTCCACGTCACACATATGCATTCCCAGACCCCTCCAGTTTATCCCATCGTGGTATTCAAAGATAGTTTTAGGTGTGCCAGCATGCGAGAAATGTTGGAAAGCACACCTTAGAGGGATCTTAGAGAGGAGTGGGCTGGCCCAGTTCTCATTTATCTGGTTCCCTGAGAAAGACACTTATTTACACAACATCCTGCACACCCGCCCCCCCCCCCCCATAGGTTAGTCTGCGGCGCCACAGGCACTGTCTGGAGACCTAGGGACAGTTCTCTGGAGTTAACCCTTTTCTTTTTAAGATTTTCTTTTTAGGGGGCCTCCCCGGTGGCGCAGCGGTTGAGCGCTGCGCTGTGGAGCTGTCGGCAGCGGTGACGCGAGTTCGACGCCCGGCCGGGGAGAATCCCACATGGGGCCCCACCCGCTGCTCCCCTCAGCAGTGTATTTCTGATCTGCCTGTTCTGCTCCCCACTCTGTCTCTGGTGAGCCCTCTCGCCGCCCCACGCCTCTGGCCTGTGCCCCAGCTTGAATGTATAAATAAAAAAAAAAAAAAGATTTTCTTTTTAATTATTTGTGCATACAAGAGCTGGGGTGTAGGCCAGAGGTACAAGAAATGAGAGGATTCACCAGAGACAGAGTGGGGAGCAGAACAGGGGATCGACTGAAGTACACTGCTGAGGGGAGCAGCAGAGAGGCAGGAGAGGTCTGCTGCGCCATGTGGGAAGCTCCTGGTTGGGTACCGAACTCACGCTGCAGTGGCTGGAGATAGCTTGATAGCGCTGAGACTTTTAAGCCCTGCACCACCCGGGAGGCCCCTGGAGTTAACTGCTTTTATTCTAGCTCTGTTGAGGCAAAAATTGGCAAATAAAATTCCAAGATCTTTTAAAGTAGACATTGTGATGATGCGGTCTATGTACACATTATGGAAGGATGTCCTTTACCTAGTTAGCTCATCCATCAACTCACATACCTGTGTGTGTGTGTGTGTGTGTGTGTGTTGGAGAACATGTAGGTTCCACCTTCTCAGCAGATGTCATTTGTACACTCCAGTGTTAGGAACTATAGTCACCGCGTCCTGAAGAGTCAACCTTTTCATAGGTTAGATCTAATCTAATCATTAGGTTTTTTCCATCTATAACTGAAAAGATCATCTGAAGTTTGCTATTATGGTTTCATGATAGCAATTAATGACTACCTTAGAAAATAAAATATTTTATAAAACAGAATGTTCTCATGTTTAAAGCTGTGAATCTTGATTCACGAATAGTGACTCAGACATCTTGACAGTTGCGGAGACGATGCTGACGTGGGAATGGAGCCTATGTCCACTGCCCTCCTGGACGCTGAGGGGCCTGTGGCTCTAGCTCTTCAGAGCTGGGGGATGCGGGAGCCTCTCACGGAAGAGAAAGTGCTGGAGGTTTAGGATTGATCGAGAGGCCCAATACATTAGAAGACTGGAGGTGGCAAGGGCAAGTTGCATGGCAGTTGAGGAGCTAAAGAGTATTATGGGCTGTTATCAGGTTCACATCAAAAGTGTGCTCTTTGGGCTGTGCTGAAGATATCTCAGCATGTTTACCATTTTTATTTTTATTTATTTATTTTTAAAGATTTATTTTATTTTTGCATACAAGCTGGGGTTCAGGGCAGAGGTGTGGGGCAGCAAGAGGGTTCACCAGAGACAGAGTGGGGAGCAGAACAGGCAGATCGACCAAAACACACTGCTGAGGGGAGCAGCAGGCGAGGCAGGAGAGGTCTGCTACGCCATGTGGGAATCTCCCCGACCGGACATTGAACTCACGACACAGCCGCCGACAGCTCCACAGCGCTGTGCTTAACCTGTTGTGCCACCAGGGAGGCCCATGTTTACCATTTTTAAACATAAGTGGGAAACCTATGTTTTGGAAGGAATCCACTCAACAGAGTAAGACATCAACACGCAGATAACTGACTTAAGGGCGGTGGCAGCTGCAATGGAGAACCCCAGTGTTCAGGAAACCCTGGGGTAGCGTGTCCTTGAACCTGACGAGTAACTGTTTAAGAGCCACTGACCTGTTGTTTAACATGTTTGCTTAAACTCTTTGGAAAATATAAGACTCTGGTAACACATCAGTGATTTGTGATTCTTTCTCAGGACCTGTAACACTTAAGTGGTCAGAGGGTAAAATACTTTCTAGCTATTATATGTCAGACGAGCTGCTGTTTTTCTGATGTCTGTTCTGATATAACTACTTTTCATGTCAAATATTTACCGTGCCCAAATATATTCCATTTAAATCATTACTCAGTAAAATAAATGATTTTTATGAAAAATAGACACTCTCGTACACATTTACATTGTTTTGTAGTTTATTTTTAAAATGACAGTAACAAATGTTTGTCCCTTGTTGGGGAATGACATGGATTTTTGGGGGACAGGGTCTTAAAAAAAGTAACAGCATTTTGTCCAAATTGGAACAAATCTAATTGCACAAAAGTCATATAAAGCATGAAGAAATGCCAACAAAGACCGCAGTTCTCAGACCCTGTGGAACATGCCCGAAAGGCCGGTCTCGGGGGGACCCTGCTCCCACAGCACCGACGCTCACCCCAAGCCGCCCAGCGACACGCAGCAGAGGCCAGAGCTGCAGGGGCCATGCGCTCAGCAACGATGGACTCCGCTCTAGCGTAAGGCCTTAGTGTCGCCTTGGCCCTCCACCCTAAGGACACGACAACTGTGCTGGAAGTGGATTTGCCCAGACTTACGACTTAGCGCTACCAGCTTAAGTTTGGGGGCTAAAGATCCTACCTTAAGATACTAAAAGAAAAAAAAATCAACCACACCATAAAAATCTCTTCCTGGGCCTCAGTTTCTAACATACAACACACGCCACTGAGTTACACGTCCTCTCCCACATACCAGCTTGGGGGCAGATGGGGGGTCTAACTCAAATTTAAACTCTGTTGGTGGCAGTTGTCAGAATACTGTGTCGCCAAGGACTGGGCTTCACTCATGACCGGGACAGGGGCCAGCACCCAGGTTTCTTGCTTGTCGTCTTTCTAGCGTAGAGAAAGCTGAGAAAGTGTCGCTGATGCATGTTTGGAAAAAACAGGACAAAGCCCAGCCCTCCAGTCACCATGGAAGGGCCTTCCCCCCCTGGAGATCAGGGTCCCGGGAGGAGGAGAGTTTTTCCTCCAGGGCTTGTATCGTCGCGTTCCAAATAAAACACAGCACCTTTCTTGATCACGGGCAAAACCAGAAATTCCTGCAGTAAACACAGGAAAGTCTGCTCGATAGTGTCGTTATGGTTCGCCTCTATCTCTTCAGTTCCGGGAGAAGAATGCCAGCGTAATGTTTGAGGGCTTCTTTTAAAATGAAGGTTGTCATGAGAGAGCCTGGCACACTGAGGAAGGTACATAAACGTGGGGCATGTCTGCGCCTGTCGGAGAGCGAGGTCCTCACGGCCTGCAGTCATTCCCTCAACAACCACCCCCTCCACCAGCAGCCCCTCGCCATTGCTCGGAGCTGCTGAAATCCTCTCTGGTGGTTCTAAGAGCTGGACTCAAGTGTTCAGCGGCTGCTGTGATGAGCCTGGAGCTCAAAGGACAAACAACATTCGACCCCTGGGTTGGGTCTGCGGTGGGCAGAGCCCACGGCAGCGCTCTCAGCGCTGCCAGCGACAAGGGCCGCGCTTGACTGCAATCTGGCAGGAGCACGGGTTTTGGGTGGCGGCTGCTACACGTCGGGGTCACCTGGCTGGTGGCTAGAAAGCTGGGAAGTGACCCATGGGAAGGAAAAGAAATTCCTCGCTCATGCCCAGCGAGTGAGAAGTTGGCGTTGGGGGTTTATTTTCAGGCCCCCTCTTTTAGAAAGCAGCGCAGGACTGAGGAGAGTGCGGGAGGGAAAGCCAGCAGCCATGGTGATGCCAGCAGCCAGCCCCTGCCCCGCAGCTGCCCAGAGGTCAGCCAGGCCGGCACTCGCGGACGGCGCTCTCGGGACGCACTCTCTGCCCGTCCGCTTTGTGGTCCGTGTCTCGGTTGTTCCTGCTAAAACGGGCCAACCCTTGGCAGTGCAGGGGGAGTTCATTTCCTAGCCCCTGCCTTAGGTCAGGTGCTGCCCTAAAAGGCGTGAATTCGTGCTCTAACAATCAGCAGGTTCGGTACACCGTGGGCTGCTCTCCAGGCCTAAAGGCGAGGCCACTTTCCCTCTCTGCTCATTCCTGAACATCGCGCGCTGCAGCCGGCCCGCTCACACCACACGCTGCTGGCTGCGTGCTGGCACCCAAGGTGGTGCTGGGGAAACACGCCTCTCCACCACCGGCCTTCTCCGTGCTCACCAGAGAAAGGAAAGGATCATGGGATGTGTGCGAGCACTCGGCAGGCCCCACAGTTTGCCTTTTTCGGCCCTAGAGGAAACCAGAGGACAACCGAGTGCCTCTCTGAACGCCATTCCTCTACCTGACACTGAGAGAGAGGCCCTGCCCCGGCGGTGCAGCAGCTGCGGGTCTCTCGAGGGTCAGTGCTGGCGAGCCGCAAGGCAAGCAGGGTGTCTGCAAGAGGAACAGCGTCAGCTTGAGGGCGGACGGGTGGGTGTCTGGACCTGCAGCGAACACAGACACGCTATGCTTCCTCTTCCATTTCCTTCCTTACCAAGAATCTAAATACCTCCCAGGTCGTGGCAGCCAAAAAGCAAGAACGGCTCAAAACTGTTTTGCTCGACAGCGGGCACTGCCGGAACCTGGACCCGGCTGGCAGAGGGGTGCGGGGCCGGCACCCTGAGCACGCACGTGGCGGCAGCAGGAAGCAGGGTCTGGAGCATGAAGGTGGGAGTGCGGGAAGACCCGCATCAGACCCCGGGTCTCCAACGGGGCTTTTTGTGCCAGCGCAACATGTGCGCCCCACGCACACAGAGTAGCAGGTGGATCTAAGCAAAGGCGCAGAAAGGGGAGGGCCCGGAGAGAGAATCTTCTGTGCATTGCGATGTGTTACACGGAATGCATGGACATGTGGAGCCACGATCTTTCTTCACATTTAAAAATTAAACTTGCCTGGATCATTAAGGCTACAGAATTAATGTTGCTAAAGTTGATGTAACCCAAAGTTCAAAAATTCTTCAATTCTAGTTACTTTAAAAAAAGACCACATACACACCACACACACACCTAGAGTTGCACGCTCCCAAATGCAGCCGCGTATAAACACACACACACTCACACACTCAGAAGCACTTGTGCACAGGTGACAGCGGGCACCCCTCTAGAACCTGGGGTGCACATGCTGCAGTGGGGGTCAAGAGCCCCGGCTGCATATCTGTTCGATGTCATTCACCTCTTTGGGACAGTCTGCGGAAAGGATGAGCGGGGAGTCTGGAGTCACCACTACGTCGTCCTCGATTCGTATACCCAGGCCGCGAAACTTCTCCGGGGCCTCTTTGTCATCCTCCGGGATATAAATGCCTGAGAAGCAGGAAAAAGAATGCAGCGTCACAAGGGCAGTGACCGGAGATGGGGAGTCGCAAGTTAGTGTTTCTGCCACACTTCGTGTGTAGACGTGGAGTCAAAGAGCCTCAGAGATTAAACCATGTAAAGGTGTGTGGGACACAGCAGCCAATAGCGTTGCTCTCTTACTAGACCTGTTATTGCAGGTAATGGGCCTGTCAGACCACGCCCCTTACAACACGGAAACGCCCAGCAGGCGTTGGCACCTCTCGGGCTGGAGCAGGCTGCCAAAGCTCCTAAGGTGAAGTGTGTCGGTGCAGGCTGGAAGGCAGCAAGTGCATAAACACATTCTTTCTCTGCCTAAGAGCCCCCTGGAAAAGGGAACTTTAATGAAAGACACAAGGTATTTTAAAATATATATTTAATATACTAGCCTGAACCAGAAGCTGGAGAAATACTCAAAAAAGTCCTCTCAAGTTAAGTAAAAAATGTAGCCGATGAACACGTGTACAGTTAAGACAAGGCGGACTTTAAAGAACATTTGGAAACTTCAAAGAGCCCCAGGACCCTTTCTAATCATGAAGTCAGACAATTGTCAACTTCTTCCACTCCACTCATAGATTCTGCCATGATAAAAAGAAAAAGCTGGGCCAAGGGAAGTGAAAATGCAGTGAAAGTCTAAGGAAGCCCCAGCGCCGCCTAGACTGGCCTGGGCGGTGTGTGGCGAGAACAGAGAGCAGCGGACCGGGCTCACACCGGGCTCACAGCTTCCAGCAACACGTAAGTTAGAGATGAAAACACAGAAAGCCAAGCTTCAGGTCTGTTTTTTAGACAAAAACAGCATCGTCGTTTAAAAATCAACTCTTCTGACATCCACCTCACACCCTGCTGTGGTCGCCACTCACTACCCCTCTGCTGAGTTCTGCTCAGCACCCAGCCTCATGGAAGCCCGAGGCTTTGCAGTGCAGCTTCCCTGAGGAGGAAGGACTCGGGAGGACACAGAAGGACACAGGAGGGACCCAGAAGGACGGACGCAGGCCGCTCAGTGCCGCTTGCGGGGGAGTCTGGACGCCTCTGCGTGGGCCTCAGAAGCGTGGGCCCGCCGGTGCTCAGGGGGACTAGCACAAAATGGCCCTGGTAAAGGTGGAGTTAAAACAAGATTTATTTCTTAATATCTACTTATAGAAAGTACTCCCCATCTGTTGTTTATTGGAGAAGTCAAATTAAACAAACTGTGTGAAGTTAAATAAGAAAGCTCAAGAAGAAATCTAAAATAAAAGTTCCCTTCTACACTGAGGAGATTTCCCTGTCTCTCCCAGTTTAATTATGTGGGTTCAGAGGTAAGGCTGACGTCCCCCTTTCTGCCCGACACGGGATTAGCAGCTGAGGGGCAGAGGCCGCAGCGCTCCCCACCTGGCTCCACGGTGACCACCATGCCGGGCTGCAGGGGGAGGGAACGGGGCATGTCTGGGGTGTCGTGGACATCCATCCCCAGGTAATGGCCGACGTGGTGAGGGCAGTACTTTCGAGCGGCCTGGAAAAGAAAATGACCAGTGTTGCGAGAGCGAGACCCCTTAAGAGGAGACCCAGCGCGTGGGGGAGGGGTGCCCATCTCCCCCACCCAGTGGCTGGGCTGCCAGCTGCAGAGCCCTGATCAACCACCCCCTCCTGTGCGGCTCTGCCAAGGGCATCTTGCCTGGTGCAGATTTTCACCCCCGTTTGATACACTCACATGGGCTGACGGGAAACCCCGGTACTGACTTTGGCGAGTGGAAATCTCTGTTCTTGGGGCAGGGAGGCGAGTGTGTCAGAATAGTGTTATTTTCAGTGTTCACACTCTTAGGGGCCCAACTCTGGGGAGTACCTCACAGCAGCAATACCAGGCACGTACTGGCGCGGATACTTCTGGTTATTAAATGTGTGTTAACCCGAGGAGGCATTTATAGCTTTGTTCCTAGCGATAAA
Organism: Scalopus aquaticus; assembly: GCA_004024925.1. Lineage (NCBI taxonomy): Eukaryota > Metazoa > Chordata > Mammalia > Eulipotyphla > Talpidae > Scalopus > Scalopus aquaticus. The sequence continues at coordinate 106,953 of PVIJ01004237.1, read as the reverse complement.
AGAAACCCGGGCGGCGTGAACCTGGAGATGCCTTAATGGTCTAGCTGCCGTGACTGCCCGGCACCCTGATTTCAATCTGAGACTGACAGTTTCACTGAAGGCATCACGCAAAGGAGGGGCCCTCGCGAAACATCTTCAAAGCCTCAACGATGTCACTGAAACAACGAACATGCCCCTCTCCCACCTCTACCTTTTCGAAATCACCACGAAAGAAAGGATCTAGAGTTAACCTCTCCTTTCGCGTCCTTCCCCTCCCCGTTGGCATCAGGCCTCCCAGGTGTCCCGGCTGAGCGGGCTGTGCCGGAGAGATGATCCAGAATGTGCTGCCATCTTCTGGGGGGAAGTAAGTACTGACTTTCTTTGTTTTAATTCAGTCAATCTAAGTCCCTCCTACGGATGAAAAGTCACAAAGACCCCTGCTAGACGCCATCGGCTTTATTCAGGCTGAGAGCGAGCACAGCCGGGGTCCTGGAGAAATGGGGTCCAAGAGGCGTGGTACCTTGAAGGCATTTTCTTTACTGTTCTTCAGGATCCCCAGCTCCTTGAGTTTCTGCCCCATCAGGGTCAGCATCATGGAGTAGATGTTCTCCAGGCTTGTGCCCGGGGAGCAGAGGGCCAGACAATCTCTCTGGATCTCTAGAACAGCTTCATAGAGTTCTGCCTGAGGGGCTGTGAACCTGGGTGGGGGAGAACCAGAGAAGTTGCAGCTGGAATAATCTGGTATCGCAGGCAGTTTGCATGTAAATTTAGTCATGAAAACTCTAAGGTGATGGTGATGGGCACTGCGGACGCTTAGTCAGAGCCTTCCTGCCCCCGCAGGGCTCGCTGTGACTCCTCGCGCTGGGGCAGCAACAGTCTCCTTCAAGGCTGCAAGGCTGGCAGGTAAACGTCAGGCCAGAAGGTGCACCCAGAACACCGCTGAGGACCAAACCAGGCTCACCCTTTTTTTCAATCATTAAAAAAAAAAAAAGGGCCTCCCCGGTGGCGCAGCGGTTAAGCGCTGCGCTGTGGAGCTGTTGGCAGCTGCGACGTGAGTTCGACGCCCGGCCGGGGAGAATCCCACATGGTGCGGCAGACCTCTCCTGCCTCGCCCGCTGCTCCCCTCAGCAGTGTATTTCTGATCTGCCTGTTCTGCTGCCCGCTCTGTCTCTGGTGAGCCCTCTCGCCACCCCACGCCTCTGGCCTGTACCCCAGCTTGTATGTATAAATAAAAAAAAAAAAAAATTAAAAAAAAAAAGGCAAGTCTAGGGCCCACTTCTGACAGGCAAAGCATATGTCACGGCCAAGTGGGTATTTTGTTACTGGTAACTCGCTAGTTTTTAGGTTCCCTTAGAATAATAATTCCTTTCGCTACCATGGCGGGAGGGAAATGAGAAAAAATTAAGCACGGTGGTAGAGGATTTCTATTTTCGTATGTTGTTTACGGGACAGTAAATTAATGCAGCCAATTAAATCAAAGGCTTGAAAGATGCTCATAAAATCTGAGCTTATAATTCTAACTGAAGCACCCATTCTTAGAAAATATCTGAAATTCACAAGAAGTTGAATGTATAAAAATGCTCACTATGATTTTTTTGTAATTATGACATAATAGATAGGATCCAAATATCCCCTCATAGAATACCAGTTAAGTAAAACAGTAGGATGGGATAATGAACTGGATATGCCCACCTGCCAGCACTAGTCATTATCAACATTACTTTGTATCATCTGTGAGTGTACTTCCACTCTATCAAATTATTATTTCTAAATATTTTTCTAAATATTTTTATTTCTAAATATTTACTTCTAAATATTTCTAAATTTTTAACAGTATTTTAAATGTATTTTAACAGTATTTTAAATGTAAATTTAGCATATACTGAAATCACAAATCTGAGTTATACAAATTCCACAAATGGACATACCGATTCTGATGAAGCTGAGGTTCTTGGACTCCTAGAGTCTGCTGAGCCCTTTCTGCAGGGCAAGTTGTCCCCCCCCACCCCCGTTTTGACTAGGAACCTAATGGTACCTTCCCCGAGCTAGCTGCCGAGGTTATTGGTTCTAGACTTAGAACTAGAATCTAATCTCGGTAGGCCCGTGAAAGGTTAGGTATGATGTGTGGCCCATGAAAAGGTGCCCTACGGTCCAAAAAGAAACACATGACTTTCCCTATTTAAATCAACAAAAATCTGGAATACGTTTGGGAATGGATGTCAGGAGTGTGGCTCACGGTGGCAGGAAGGTAAGTCTGCATCAGGCCAAATTTACTGACAAGGGTTCACTAAGCAGATTCTGGACTCAGTGTTTCAGTGGAGGGATCAGCTCTACCAGCTTTTTTTGGCTGGTTGGCCAAAATATGGACCAAAATAACAGCCTACCCCAAATGAATTCAAACGCTAGAGCTGCCGTGTTATACTGGAGAAGGACGTCTGCCTCAGGACTCTTACAATTTCGTTCAGCAGAATGAATTAAATAAAGCAAAAATAATCTTGAGACTGTAACACCACAGGGAAGTGCAGGCCACTTGGGTACCGGGGGTTAGTTGCATGGTGAGGGACAGAACAGGACTTTCAGTGGTGAAGTTAATGCAGTAAATAGTGTATTAAATTAAATGTTGATGTCTAATGCCGCACACCTGAAACTTACACGGAGCTCTCTAACCACGCAGTATTACACAATAAGAATTTTTTTAAAACCCCCCCAAACTGTACCCATCGACCTTTACTTGAGTTTCAACCTGCTAGCATGTCCTACAATATTCAGACATGTCAGAACCTCCAACCGCATCACCCAATTCCTTAAAACAATAACTCAATACACACACACCCCGACATACATAATCTACCCCACTGGTTCGTCTCTGGAGAATTCCGTCTGATCCCGATCTGAATCCCTTATGCTATAGAACACTGCCATCTCCCTGGAAAGTGTCCTCCTGGCTGTTTCTGACCAATACCCCCAACCCTCCGTAGGCAGTGGCTGTTCTGGTTATCTTCACCATAGCTTTGCCCATTCTAGAACATCATAGTAAATGGAATCACACATAGTAAATGGAATCACACACTTGGTACTCTTCTGTGTCCAGCTTCCTTCCCTGAGCACAATGTCTGTTAATTGCCTTGTTATCTGGTATAAAATCTACTAGGCTTAGCTTGTAAATTTCCTGACCCAGATGTGAAATTAGCTCTGAGAAGCCCACATTTTTAGTGAGAAGTTGTATTTCAAGATCGTCATACGGGCACCAGTGATGCTCACAGCTACTAACTTGGTCATGGTTTCTAGTCGCTGCAGTGGACACATAAGGGGAAGGGAAAAAACCAAATAAAGAGAAAAAAACACCCTGACTCCATAATGCGCTCAGCTGGAAGCAGCTGAAACTGCTGCTCGGCACATTCGATTTCTCGCTGCTGGTATTTCACTGAGCCGCCTCGGGTCTCCATGCAATGCAGATGTCAGAATAGTTTACATGCAGATTTTGGGGCTTACTCCCTCTGCAGCTCCTTCTCTTCGAGGATATCCCCCCCATCTTCCTGGCTATTCTGCTAGCACTCAACTCTGTCCTCTGACACCATAAGCCAATAAGGCCGCCCAAGCTGTGGGGACTGGTGAGGGCGCCTAGGCAAAAACCAAATAAAGAGAAGCCCGAACCATTTCTATCTTACCAGTTGTCATTTTTTTTCCAGAACAGAACATCCAGCTCCCGGCAGGTTTTGGGAGCTCACTGGTGCCTTCACATACTTATTTTTAATATTTTGTCCAGATTTTATAATTATTACTGGTGGTGGGTGTCTGCCCAAACTATTCTACGATAAGCTAACATTTTAATCATCAGAAAATAAAAACTTTCCATTATTTTCAAATATGTGGTGTGCTAAGTAGTTTCTTCTAGGTGCTGGATCCTGACTAGGTGAACAAAAGTCTTAGTAAATAATTAGAAGTTTGGCAAAGGCAAGTAACCTGAGCAAGAGGGAGCCAGTCTAGACCTTTAGTCACTTCTTCCAAATCTCCCCACATTCTTCTTCCTACTCTTCTGGAGCAGCAGATGTTACCTGTACAAGGCTTACCTGCCATTGACAGGCCAGGTTCGGGTGATGTCACTCACATAGCAAGAAAACTCACAGCCTCCATCAAGCAGCACCATTTCCCTATCCTGGAACAAAGTCAAAGGAGGTAACTGATTATAAGTTGCTTCTAATTTAAACTGGTACCTTTCATTTAAAGAGGGAAAAAGTTCTAGTTTAAAGGAGATTCCTCTTCCCTGGTTCCAAATTGTAAGAAACGGCATCTAAACCTTTCAGATCCATTCACTTTGGCTGAAGGAAAGTGGCATTGCATAATGGTTAAGTCTATTGGCTCTGGAACCAGACCGCTTGGGTGTAAATGCAAGCGTATCATACATGCTACCATTATCATTAGTAATTAAAAAGGATCCTTTATTAGTTGGTACTCAGGGCTTTACTCAAACAATTTTCTTTAGCCATTTAACTAACTCTCACTTTTCTTTTTGCTCTCCATTAACATACATGTGGGGAATGAAGAACATTTTGGCTGTATCTTCATTACTTGTCATATTATACTGAAATTATTTGCACCCTTGAAATCAGGACCTTATTCATATCTAAATAAGCACAGAACTTGCACATAGTATAACAATGATCAAATAAATACATATGTAGTAACTGCAATGGATACGGTTTGGGTTTCTGGCAAAATGGTAGACTAAATTTCCAGCTAGTAAGTAACCAGATCCTGTATAAAAATATACTGTATCAAATGCTGATATTACATAATGTAAGAGACAGCTTAAAGATGGTTTCTCTTCTGAATAAAGACAAGCCAGAACCAAAACTACAGCTGGGGGGAGTGATAAGGTGTTACAGTATTACAGGGAAGTACAACTGCCCTGAGGTCCTGGAGCAGAGTGGGAAAAATGAACCAGAGATTCCTACTTCAATCCAACACGTTCCTAATGGAGAAAATGGACCTAGGTCACTAGGACTCAACTGGCTAAAGACATGCAAAGAACATTTGGAGGAAATTTCCCCCAAATCTGGGCCTGCGTGAGTTCCAAAAAGTTAACATCCAGCAAATAGGCACCACCAGGAGCCATCAAGTGTCAAAGCAGTAGGCCACTGCGAGAATCAGCAGGAGTAACAAACACCACATCTAGACCTTCCAAGAGTCAGAAAACAGAATTATCAGATATAAAATAGCGATTATGAAATAATAGGACTGTTCAAATGTTTAAATAAAGGTTTAAAGGACTGTTTAAATGTTTAAATAAAAAGTGGACTCGCAAAGATGAATAGGCAGTAAGAGACAAGCCAAAATAACTAGGAAGATTTGAAAGGAAAAAAATGGAAATAAACCCTCCGACCTCACCATGCTCTTAGCCACCTGGGGGCCGGGGAGGACAGCCTGTGGAAGCACTTCAGTCAGTTAAGCTCCTAAACCAATGCAGCTGTCCAGGGAAAGCCAAGGGCTGGGGGCGGGGAGTGAGTGAGCTATCTTCAGGGGCATCTTGTACCCAGAGGGGACCGCGTTGGAGGGCATTTGTGTACCTTGATGAGCTGATTGTTCTTCACGTAGTGCAAGGTGTTTGACCGATTACCTCCAGCGACCACGGGTGGGTAGGCCAAGATGTCTGCCCCACGGGCCCGGCATTCAAACTCAAACTGAAACACAACACAAAGCGTGAGTGAGGAGAGGCCGTCCAGGAGCTTCCTGCCAGCCCAGGCCCCACAAAAGTGCTCCTCTGAGGTCATAACTGGACAGCTGATTATGGAAATCTAAGCGAGTCTTATGCTGTAACTTCAGTTCACGTCTTTTACTCTCACCCCAGTCCTGTCTTTTAACACTAGTCTTAGATATGTTTTTGCCTTTGGTGTGCTCTCCAAATTCCCTATGATTTTTCTTTTTAAAGATTTATTTTATTTATGCATAGAGGAACTGGGGTGTAGGCCAGAGGTGTGGGGTGGTGAGAGGATTCACCAGAGACAGAGTGGGGAGCAAAACAGGCGGATCTACTGAAACACACTTGTTGAGGGGAGTAGCAGGCAAGATAGGAGAGGTCTGCTTCGCCATGTGGGAAGCTCCCTGGCTGGGGATCAAACTTGTGCTGCAGTGGCTGCGGATAGCTTCATAGTGCTGAGACTTAACCCCTTTCTTGCATTTTTAACGGCAGCTCTGACTTCAACCTTTCAAAAAGTTGCTGCAAACCTACATGCTCTGCAGAAGTGTAGAAGGATGCCAGACAAATGGTAAATTCTACAGACTTCCCTATGTCCTAGGACAGGGCTGGGGGCTGGGCTTGTCTCACACTTACTACTGCCTGGGATTCTCTTCCTTCTACTTACTCCAACTGCATGACTCTCCTCACTCACGCACGTATAAGGCGCTCCTTCATCGGCTCTACTTAGCAATTTTCTACACTGAATTGTAGCCCTGCTTATTTTAGACTCATCTAACAAATTACCAGTGACATTTAAGAACCAAATCTCTCCACCAATACGCTGGTCACTTCCAGGAAAGCCAAAGGAAGCCTTGGGTCAGTCCGGGAGCTTAGCTAACAGCTGCCTCCAACAAACGCATCTGAAGCTCACCTTAGCGTAAAGAAAGCCTTCCTCCACGGGCGCTCTGCTGGCGAACATGGTCTCCACAAAAGCCTGCAAAGAGAAAGGGGGTGAAAGAACAATCTCAATCGATATACGTTGCTTACTGAATCCTTCGACATAGTGGAACTCAAAAGAAAAGCACCCTTCTCCCCAAATCTGTCAACCTAAAGTGACTCTGTGGGCAGAACGTAGATTTCTGAAGGGAATAAAACCGCTTTTAGGACAGATTTAGTGGAAGAGCGCCCAGCCTTCCTTCTCAGGAAGAAGCTTCATAGAAACAGTTTGTTATTAATGAAACAAGAAGCCCTGTTAATAGGGTCTCCCAGCTCAGCACTGCTGACATTTGGGCTAGATAATTCTTTGTTGTGAGGGGGGATCCCATTCAGCGTAGGAATCCAGCAGCACCCCCATCTGTGCTAATCAGATACTGCCAAATAGACCCTGGAGGACAAAACCACTCCCCAGCTGAGAGCCGCTGGCCAAAGTGTGAGCACTTTTATTTTGTGATGCTCTGTGTGTGTGCACCCCATGTCTGTGCCCCCCCGTGTGTGTGCTCCACACTGATCAACACGCGTTTCTAACTCACCCCTGTACCCTGTTCCTGAAAGGATGTTGACTGACTTATTGGACACGTATTACAAGACAGCACACACTTAAAGGTCAAAGAAAAGCAATGCGTGGGGGGAATGGAGCTCACAAAATAACCACCCGCAGCACAGCGACCTTCACAGTCATGGACGACTACTAACGATGCCTACCTCAGCTTCCCAGGAGCCAAGGTGAAGTGGGGAACCGAGCCAGCTAAACAGCGCCCCAGACTGTGGGACAGACACGAACCAGCAGTCCTGGGATGTGACTGCACGGTACTGCAGCTAGAAAGGGGTGTCGCATCCTGAGCAATGCAACGTGCAAAGGAATGTCCTAATAACCTTTCTCAACACAAGGCAATGACATCACCGAGAAACAGCAAGCAGGGCAGTAGGGGGTATCTGCACAGACTGCACCCTTTGTCCTTGATGATCCTCAAATGTCTCCTCCTGACAGGCCTTTCCTGACCATCCCATCTGAATTGGCACCGGCGCTGCTTCATTTTTCTCCCCAGCATTTAATTTCAGCCAGCGATGTCTCGTTTGTTTACTCTCTCCTTGACCAGAATGGATACCGAAGACAGGGACACCTGCAGAGTCTGTTTTGCCAACCCCTGTATCTTCAGAACCCAAAACAGGCCAGACGCTTACTAGTAAGTACTAAGAACTATCTGCTGAATGAATTCGCAACTAAAATTAGAGAATACTTGTTTATACGTCGACACAAAGGCTGGTAAATACCTAGTTAGCACTACATTTTTAAGTGCTTAAGAAACTCTTTTAAAAAGGGAGAAAATGAAAAGACTATAGTGAGGCTCATTCACTTTAAAGAGGAATTCGGGGCCTCCCTGGTGATGCAGCGGCTAAGCGCTGTGCTGTAGGCAGCGGCGATGCGAGTTCGACGCCGGGCCTGGGAGATTCCCACATGGCGCGGCAGACCTCTCCTGCCTCGCCCGCTGCTCCCCTCAGCAGTGTGTTTCCATCTATCTGCCTATTCTGCTCCCCACTCTGTCTCTGGTGAACCCTCTCGCCACCCCACGCCTCTGGTCTGTACCCCAGCTTGTATGCATAAATACATAAATCTTTAAAAAAATAATGAATAAATAAAGAGGAATTCAGGTCCTCCCCGGTGGAGCTATTGGCAGCGGCAATGCAAGTTCGACATCCAGCCGGGGAGATTCCCACAAGTTGGCAACGTGAGCTCAACACCCAGCCAGGGAGAGTCCCATATTCCCAGCTTGTATGCATAAAATAAATCTTAAAAAAAAGAGAAAATTGTTTTTTTATACACCTTTTTGAGGCCCTTGAAGAAGAGCAGAGAACCTGTGGAAGAGTGGCCATTTAAACTGTGAAGCGGACGCAACAGGACGGAAAAGTTCCTCCTGCTTCCTGAGTAGCCAAATGCCCATCTTGCTTTACTTCTCTTTGTAGTGACTGTGCCTCCAAGGGCCCGTCTCCTCCCAGGAGTCCGAGGATCTCTGGTTCAATCCCCCTTGTTCCCCACTATGTGCACAAATCCTTTCTGGAAAATTCTAGGGGCAGATTTAATGCATGACTGCTGCTTCTTACTGGGTGGTCTTATCACGAGGTAGCCCGAACTCCAAATTAACACCTGACCTTCTCTTCCCTAGGTGCTATTTAAATGTGTGTATTTGGATTCTTAAAAAACGTAAAATGGATTTTCTCTGCATTTCCCCTTGTGCATCTCATAGTCAGAACACATTGTGCAAGGACACCATGGAGAGAAAGAGCGTTTGAGAGGTCATTTCAAGAACATTTTTGTGTGTGTGCAAGGGTGGGGGGTGAGGAGGGTAGTGTGAGAGCTGGGAGGCCGTTTGGAAAGGAGGGGAAGGGACTCCAGCAGAAGGATGGCACAAGGCAATGGCCCAGCTCAGTTTTTGAACTTGACAGAGGTGGAGGTATGTGAACATACTAATTGCCATTGTATTGTTCATGTTCTTTTTTTTCTTTTTCAAGATTTATTTACTTATGCATACAAGCTGGGGTACAGGCCAGAGGCGTGGGGTGGCGAGAAGGTTCACCAGAGTAGGGAGCAGAAAACACAGATCGACGGAAACACACTGCTGCGGGGAGCATCAGGCGAGGCAGGAGAGGTCTGCTGCACCATGTGGGAATCTCCCTGGCCGGGGATCGCACTCGCATTGCCGCTGCTGACAGCTCCACAGAGCAGCGATTAACCGCAGCACCACCAGGGAGGCCCCTGTATTGCTCATTTTCATTGGTTAATTTTATGTAATGTGAATTCATCTCAACTAAAAAAACAAAATGAATGAATGAATTAGATGTTTTCCAAACATTCCCATTTCTAATGCCAGCTGCACGAATAATGACAGTTAAATAGAGTCCAGTGGCGACTTGCTGTACTCGATTAGACTTTGTGGTGGTGTCATTACCGTGTGTTGAGAAAAGTTATTAGAAACAGTCCTTTGCACATTGCTTTTTTTTTTTAAAGATTTATTTATTTATGCATACAAGCTGGGGTACAGGCCAGAGGCGTGGGGCAGCGAGAGGGTTCACCAGAGACAGAGTGGGGAGCAGAACAGGCAGATCGATGGAAACACACTGCTGAGGGGAGCAGTGGGCGAAGCAGGAGAGGTCTGCCACGCATGTGGGAATCTCCCTGGCTGGGTGTCGAACTCGCGTAGCCGCTGCCAAGAGCTCCACAGCGTAGCCCTTATGGTATAGCAACAGTTTTCAAGTAAGAATACGTATCACAGCGACAGGCTGTCATTTGCTTTTGCATTGCAAGAAGTCTTTACATATCCTAGATCCCACATCCTTATCAGGGATAGGTTTGCAAATATTCTCTCTCATTCCACAGGTTGTCTTTTCACTTTCTTGGTAAAGTCTGTTTTTAATTTTGGTTAAGTTCACTTTACCTATTTTTCTTTTATTGCTTATTTTGGTGTCTTTTTAAGAATTCATTGACAAACTCAGGGTCATGAAGCTTCTCCCAATGTTTAGTCTAAGAGTTTTATAACTTCACCTCTTAAGATTAGACTTTTGGTTCACTGTGAGTTAATTTCTGATTACAGTGAGGTAGGGTCCACCATCATTCTTTTGCACATGGACATCCAGTTGTCCCAGCATATCCGAGTTATTCCAATTAAGTATATGGTCAAGGCATTATTTCGAAAGAGAAAGAATGATTCTAATAAAGGAAATGAAAATGAAACTATGGGTGGTGTGGCTGACGGCCAAATCAGCAAAATCTGGGAATGACAGAATGTGAACTTAGCTATTAGGAAAATGGAAAGGAGTTGATGGCGGTTCTGCTAAAACCCAGTAGTATGTCTGCTGTTTTCAGCACTGCTGGAAAGCAAGCTCACAATCTCCTCCAGGTAAATTTTACCCACTTTGGCCAACAGGTGGAGCAGGAATCACAGGAAAGTGGGCTGCTATAATTTTGATCGCTCAATTAAATCTGTGAGACACACTACAAATAAGATAATTCAAGCAGGGTAAACTGATGATGGAGGGAAAAAAATTAAGGGAGGGATTAATCTTCCATAACCTTCCATAACCAGAGAAGGTTATGAGCCACATGCAACACGCTGATGAACTCTTGTTGAAATGGCTCCTGAAAATTTTAGATCAAAGAGTTCCCGGCTTGAAATGCTTCTGAGTGGAGGCTCAATTTAGTTCACAGGGAAACCCCAAGTTTAGTAGGTGGAGTAAATGAAGGGCCTACCATACACATCTAGAGATGGCAATTGCTTCTTTCACATAAAGATCAGTGAACACTGAAGTTGCAGAAGCACTGTGGAAACAGGCCGGACTGTGCTGGCTGCGTGAGGAAGGCAACGAGCAGCTTCTAGGAAGCCCCGAGTCAGGTTATGCCACTGAGATAACGGTGCCCAGCAGCAAGGGCTGCATGTGTGACTTTGCTGTTGCATCTCAGGAGCACATAAAAAAGTAGATCTTAATTTCAACTTCATGTGATTTTAAAAAGGTAATATGGAGTTTATTACTTTGTAAGAGAAACAAATAAGATATGTGGAAGAATAATATTGGACCCCTGTCTTTTTATTGTTGAGTTGTTAAGAGCTCTTTACATATTCTAGATACTAGACCCATATCAGATGTAGGACCTACAGATATTTTTTCCCATTCCATAGGTTGCCTTTTCACTCTTTTGTAATGTTCTTTGATGCACAAATGTTTTTGATTCTGACAAAATTAAATTTATCTTGTTGATCTTAGTGCTTTTGGTGAAATATCTAAAAATTCATTGTTAAATCCAATGTCATGAAAACTTACTCCTAGGTTTCTGCTAAGTAACACATATAAAAATTAAAACAAGGACATAAACTTAAGTGGCAAAACTATAAAACTCTTAGAAGAAAACACAGGGGAGATGCTTCAATGACCTTGGGTTGGGCAATGATTTTCTGGGGCTATGACACCAAAAGCCTAGGTACAAAAGAAAACATACATAAAACTAGACAAAAGACAAAACAAGTATTTTGGACCTCATCAAAATTCAAAACTTTTGAACCTCAACATTAGCAAGACAGTGAAAAGATAACCTGCAAAACAGAAAAAATATTTCCAAATGTTGTATCTGAGAAGTATTTGGTATTGGGAATAAAAAAAAAATAACAACAACAACCAGTCTATAACTCAACAAGAAAAAGCAAACACCCTAATCAAAAAATGGACAAAGGATCTAAATAGTTATCTCTGCAAAGAAGATGTACAAATGACCATTAAGCATATGAAAAGATACTTAATATCATTAGCCATATGATATTTGAATAGCATTTGGGAGATGAATAGCAAAGCCAAAATGAGTTAGCACTTCACTTCCATGAGAATAACTATTACAAAAAAAGGTGTTGGTGAAGATATGGAGAAATTGGAGCACTCATATATTGCTGATAGAAATATAAAATGTGAAACTCACTATGGAAAATAGTTTGACGCTTCCTCAAATAGTTAGTTATACACAGAATTACTAAATAGTCCAGCAATTCCACTCCCTGGTATATTTTTAAGAGAACTGAAAGCAGAGACTCAAACAGATATTTGTACATCAATGTTCACAGCAGCATTTATTCCCAATAGGCAAAGGTAGAAACAACCAAGTATTCATAACAAATTAAGAGGTAAGTAAAATGCAGGCTATACAGTGGAATATTATTCAGCCATAAAAAGGAATGAATTTCTGATAATATACAAAATGGATGAGCCTTGAAGACATTAGACTAAAAGAAACAAAAAGGACACAAAAGGACAACTGTTGTATGGCTCCACTTATATTAGGTACTCAGGAGAGCAAGTTCATGGTAGATTAGAGATTATCAGAGTTTAGAGAGGAGCGGGTGGAGAGTAACTGTTTAATGGTTACAGTTTGGGAGGATGAAAAAGTCCTGGAAATAGGTAATGGTGATGGTTGTACAATGTGAATGTACTTAATGATAACTGTTTCCTTGAAAATCGTTAAAATGGTAAATTTTACATTATGTATATTTTACAATAAAAATAGCAAATGGAAAGAAAGTAAGAAAGAGGGTAAACAATTCCGGCCCTAAAACATTTCAGTTTTTATAGGGCTAATTTAAAACGATGTAAAAGGAGGATATTAACAGAGTTCAAAACTTTAATAATTTGACAGTAAGGTGGAGACCCTACACTTGAGGCTCTCGCTGCTGCTCTGCTGCACCCTCCGTCTCTAATAAATTACAGATTTGTAAGTACTGTCATTTTGGAGCCTATGGTGTTCTTAGCAATCAATGTGTGTTTAACTACAGCTATTACTACAGTTAACACCTGGAAAGGAAATAGAGTTAATTTATGTTGTTCCGAGGAGAAATAACTCAGATCCAGGGTAAAAGATACAAGAGGGCAGATACACTTGAGAGTATCTTCTGAGCAAGTGTCTAGACAGGTTCACTAAACCCCAAGCAGAAGGCACATGCGCCCCGGCGAGGTTGCTGTATTGGGAACACGGCCACAAGGTGCCCGGTGAGTTCTACTGGCTTCGCTTTTTAATCTGGGGAAAACTAGGAACCATACCTGTGACGTCAGCTTCCCCGCAATCTGCATTCGCTCAATTTCTGCAGGAGACTTAATCAGTCGGAGACGCTGGATCAGCTGCTGGACAGCCCGGACCTTGTTCTTGCTCCTGCCTTTGACGTCAGTCAGATGTTGCATGTACTCGGAGTGAAGCTGGGCGTGAGAGGGCCTCATCCAGTCATACCAAACCGTATTTGTCTCCGCTTAAAATGAGAAGGCAAAAAGTAAACGAAAATAGAGCTAACTGCAACGACAAATATCAGCCATTACAATGACTTGCCTGAGAGTCAGAACTCTCCAATCTCGTGGGAGCCCTGAGGGGCTGAGCGCGAACTCTCGGGACTGAGGTCGCTGAAGGATTTGATCATAAATCATTGTGAAGGTCACTCCCTGAAAATGGCAAGAAATTCTGAGACTGACTCTACGGCTTTCCTTCCCCTGAATTTCAGTGTCAGTTAAAAAGCAAAAGATACATGGAACTGAAGTTTTATTCAAGCTTTGGTTTTGTTAACTATTTATTAACTGGGAGAGAACAATGACAGCAATTGTTCCCCGTACAATAACTAAGATAGAGGCACTGTTGACTAATTCAACACAAAAGGGCAGGAAAAAGCACTCAGATGGACCTTATGGTTGAAAGTCTTCCCTCCCTTCCTTCGCAAACAATCAGTACCAGTGAGAGGAGGTTCCTCTCTGTCTAGGAGCTGTTACTGATGAACCTAGAAACACAAAGCTGCTAACAGGGGCTAGTCCACATCTATGGAGATCTTGCCTTCTCCATCTGCACAGTTAACTCTGTTAACTGTTAACTTGAGAGACCCAAGGAAACTGTCTATCTCTGCTTGAGAAGAGAATGTTCATGAAAACAATCTCTTTCCACTTACACTGGGTCTCCATCTGCCCCTTTCTTTTTTTCTTTTTTAAAGATGTATTTATTTATGCATACAAGTTGGGATGCAGGCCAGAGTTGTGTGTGTGGGGGGTGAGAGGATTCACCAGAGACAGAGTGGGGAGCAGCAGGGAAGGCAGGAGAGGTCTGCTGCACCATGTGGGAATGTCCCTGGCTGGGGATCGAACTTGTGCTGCAGTGGCTCTGGATAGCTTCATAGTGCTGAGACTTAACTTGTTGCGCCACCAGGGAGGCCTTACCCCTTTCTTTTTCCTTGACAGTGCCCTATAAGCAATGCTGCCACCAACCTAAGTCTGAGGGGGTATTTTTTATATAAAATACTTTGGGACAGAAGACGGTGGTGGTGGTGGGGGGAAATCCTAAACTTTTTTGATTTGATATGTATTAGTGATACAATCTCCTAAATATTTTTGTTTTTAAATAAAAATGGAATTCAAACGCATGTTATATGTGAAGCATTAATCTCATTTCTTTTTTTTTTTTAATAATTCACTTTTTTTTTAATTTTATGCATACAAGCTGGGGTGCAGGCCAGAGGCATGGGGTGGTGAGAGGGTTCACCAGAGACAGAGTGGGGAGCAGAAAAGGCAGATCAACAGAAATACACTGCTGAGAAGAGCAGTGGGTGAGGCAGGAGAGGTCTGCTGCGCCATGTGGGAATCTCCCCAGCTGGGCATCGAACTTGCATCGCTGCTGCCAACAGTTCCACAGCGCAGCGCTTTAACCCGCTGCACCACCAGGGAGGCCCAATCTCATTTCTAACAGAAATTTAATTGTTGCAATTTCTAAAAAGTAAAACAGCCTCTACCACCTGATGTGATGGTGTGACATCACAGCCCAACATTTTTAGGTTTCTAAATTTTTTCATAAGTACGATTTCATTAATCTTTCCTTTCGCCTAGTACTTTTATCTAGTAAACTACTAAACTGAGAATGGTGAATAAGAAGTGCTTGTGAGGAATAGATTTTATGTAAAATTTTAATAATACTGGGTTAATAAAATTTAGACTGTAGAAGATGACAGTAAGCAATTCAAGAAATCAAAAAACTAAAAAAAAACAAAACTATGCCTCGAATTGATGAAGACTTAGAATATATGAGAAAGCTCCCTAGTTTAGCTGGGTAGTTTTACCTCTGTAAAACAGAAAATATTTGTACAAGTAAAAGCATTCATGCATTAGAACCTACCTGGTCAGGGGCCTCTCTGGTGGCCTAGGGGGTTAAACCTCAGTTCTATCACTGCTACGGCCTGAGTTCGACCCCCGGCCAGGGAGCTGACCCACATATGGTGCACACACCCCAGTTCTTCTACGCAAAAATAAAAAAATAAAAAGAAACTACATGGTCAAGTAAGTATATTCTTTCAGAGGAGTCTTTATAGGGAACAAATCCAATATATTCCATGATTGTTGGGAAAGAGTTCGGAATTCCCTTTTAGAAACTAACTGCAGGGCCTCCCTGGTGGTGCAACGGGTTGGGCGCAACACTATGAAGCTATCCAGAGCCAGCAGCAGGAGTTTGATCCCTGGCCAGGGAGATTCCCACATGCGCAGCGACCTATTCTGCCTTGCCCGCTGCTCCCCTCTGCAGTGTACTTCAGTCGATCTGCCTGTTGTGCTCCCCACTCTGTCTCTAGTGAATTCTCTCACCACTCCACACCTCTGGCCTACACCCCAGCTTGTATGCATAAATAAATCTTTTTTTTTTTTTAAAGAAACTAACTGTAAACATGGTTTATAAACTTTACAAGCACATCAGACTAATAATTTACATTCTTTCGGTCTAAAATCATCGGCATTTTCCAATTTGATCATCCATCTATTCACCAATTTTGACCCTCAGTGATTTCTGGATATGTTAAAAAAAAATAACATGCTTCCCAGAGAGCTAGAGATTTACAAGAACCAAGGAAAATTTAAGGCACTGTGGGTTCTGAAAAGCTCCAGAAAAGGAATCCCAAAACATATGAGTGATCATAATTTTACAGCAAATGTACACAAAGTGACTATTTGAGGGACAGGAATAGAAATTGTGCATGAATACCCTACGGAGCTTGCTAAGGAAGCAGAGTCTGATTGGTGGTGTGGAGGGGGCTGGGCACAGTGATTCCATTGGGCATCAAAAGGTCACTGATTCTGACAGTGGTGACACCTGGTCATTCTTGGAGAACATGGCCTCCTTTTGAAGAGTTGGCAAATGTAATAAAGCAGTGGTCAAAGGTCAGTAATATTGAAGTGTCCCATTTTCCACTTTAAAAGGCAATTCTCATTCTGGGATTTCAAACTAGGGCAGTTAACAGTCTCTGTGAGTGAACAATCCAATGCAGACTTAGCCAGGGAATGAAATGATTAAAGTAGCCTAGTCTTCTGGAAAAGACTCATGTTCCTGTCATGGTGTTAAGAAACAGGCCATGATAAACATTTTTGGAAATTAATAACTTTGTCTGGACAGGCAGGGAAGGTCTTAATGCCCCAGTCTGGCCAATGACTGGACTTCTCCCATTTGTTACCTTTCAACTTTGGTACTAGATGGCGAAATTCTTCCAGCGTGTAGGCTTCGTCGACTCCAGTCAAAGCTACGGCTCCATCAGTGCCCGATCGTGGGCCATCCCAAAGTTCTCGACTGGGGTCTCTCCGAGGCACGAAAAGCATGGCCTTGTGAGCTGGTAGCTGCTTGCCGGCGAGGCTTTGAAGAACCAGAATGCTATCGGGTTCTTGGAATCCACACAGGTATAAGAAGTTGTTGTCTTGGTGGAAAGGATATGGGATGTCGTTGCTCATGTAGTATGTGGGGTTGGACAGCAGAACCACTGTCTGGTCTGTTCCACCTTGGTCTTGTGCTTCCTCGTGGATCAGAGACATTAATTTGTGTCTGCGAAGTGCATATTCCACCTGGGAGAGTCCTGGTGTCACCTCCCCTGGAAATGACAAATCACAGTGATGCTTTGCATTTCTATGGTGCGTGCAGACTTCAGGTAGGTATTACACAGAGACACCCAAGCTTACTTCTTCAGTTTATGCCAAATCCCCTCATAGCCCACAGGGAATTAAGGACATAAATGAGGTTTTCTAATTTCTATCCCATTGTAAAAATTTGGAACAAATGATAGTTAAGCACGGTCCTGCCTTAAAACTGGGGTCATGACCCTTTAAAGATCACTTCTAACTCTTTGGTTTATTTAATCAAATATTTATTGAACATTCCTATGTGGAAGGCATTGTTAGGCATATAATCAAAGTTGCTCTGAAGTTTTAGGACACAAGGTGAGGAGAAAGGTTATATTATCTATGTATGATTTTTCTGAAAGAAAGCAAACTCCACGACGACATTGCTGTGTCTTTTGCCAATGTTATTTTGGCAGGGCCTCGAATAACACCTGGAAAACCGTAAGCCTTTGATAAGTATCTGTTACATGATCTCCGATGTTTAACATCATAAAGTTTTCCCCAATTTCAAGAGCTAGAATAAATCTTTCCTTCTGAATTCCCATGCCATAATAACATCTTTCTACTAACTTTTAACTCTTTGTTTTGCATGAACAGTGAGTTGAATAGATAGACAGACAGATAGGCAGACAGACAAACAGACAGATAGATAGATAAATAGATAACCGCATTGCTGGTCAGGGCCATCTTTGTATCCCACAAAAACTTTAATCATGTTCTGGGGGCTGCCAGGAGAATCAAATCTAAATTATGTGGTTCTCAGGGACTGAAGACTCCGCAGAGAAACTTTGTGAGCTATGGATCCATTCTGTTTACTAAATTGCACATACAAACTTCAGACATACTATTTCAAGAGTCTCAGATTCCCTTAAGCCAACTCCAAAAACTCAGATGAAGAACCTCTACAAAGTGTATGTATTAGTTCTTTTTTTTTTTTTTAAAGATTTATTTTTTATTTATACACACAAGCTGGGGTACAGGCCAGAGGCGTGGGGCGGCGAGAGGGTTCACCAGAGACAGAGCGGGGAGCAGAACAGGCAGATCAGAAATACACTGCTTAGGGGAGCAGCGGGCGAGGCAGGAGAGGTCTGCCGCACCATGTGGGATTCTCCCTGGCCGGGCGTCGAACTCGCGTCGCCGCTGCCGACAGCTCCACAGCGCAGAGCTCAACTGCTGCGCCACTGGGGAGGTCCCTGTATTAGTTCTTAATACCAGTACCAAGCAAGCTGCCTAACTGCCAGCCTAGTAATTGGGTGAATGCTTCCCCTCTGAGCTGGAATTACGCCATTTTCACTTTCAGTCCCAAAGCAAAAGGACTACTAAAATAAAAGCTGTGTCTATCCATCAGCCTACTTAGCAGTAATAATGGTAAAAGGACAGCTAATGCTTGTTGAATGCGTACATGTCTGGTACTATTCTAATTATTCACACTTATCAACTCATTTAATCCTTACAATGACTCTGTGAGGTGGGTTACCATTCTTCTCTGGTATCCAGTCTCCAAAGGCAAGCATGGGGAGCCAGCTGTGAAACATTGCTCTATGAAAAAGTTATGGATCGAGGTAGATACTATGATTCCATTTATGCATTTATTTTTTTTAAAGAGCAAACTTTAGAAAAGAATCATAATTCTTATAGAGGTGTTGGGGCACACAAGAAATCATCCAGTACCCCTCAGGATGGACGAGTCATCAAAACAGCTTCAGATGGGTTAGCAAAGGAGAAACAGTCAACTTACTAACACAAATATGGAGAGTTTACATGATTATAAACTAAACTAGAGAATTATGGACCAGGAATATGACTCTGTGTTAGGCAGCTGGGGTATTAAGGAACGAAACGTGACAAGGGTGGGGAGTTACTCATTCTGACGCTGAGAGTAAAGATGAGATTCTTAGACAGAGAGGACGTGTTATCTGCTAAGCCTACAACTGGGTGAAACCTTCCAAACTACATTCCTCCAGGTATCTCGTCGTCCCATCGGGAAGGGGCAAAGGTCTCAGGCAAGGGCAGAAGCTTCTCCCGGCCTTCAGGCCCTCAAGGGTCTCAACCCACAGGGGTCTTGATTGGCAGTTCCCACATCAAGGTGACAAGAGGCCTACTTTGGGCATATTGAGAAAAGCCTACCGGTCCATTTGTGGAGACAGACCGCACAGTGACAATCTATGGGCAGAGAGATAAAAGGAGACTGAACTTTTCTGTTTAACATGCTTTTTAATATTATTTGAATTTTCTTTCGGTGAGCTATACTTTTACAGTTAAAATCTCAAATAAACAGGAACGGAGGCTAGAAAGGGAAGCCATGAAATCTACTCCATACTCACAAGCTACAATGGCTTTGTCCTTCAGGTCAACCGTAAACTCCAAAGCTTAGATTTTAACATTCTCTCCTAAGGCAACTCCAATTTATCTGCCCAATCTTTTTTTTTTTTATTAACAACTTTATGGAGATAGAATTTACATATCATATAATTCACGCCCCCGTAAAGCGTACAAGTCGGTGCTTTTGGTATAGTCACAGAATTAACCTCAATTTTAGGATATTCTGAGACAGCCTGGGGAAAAGAAACCACGAGGTGGTAGGATGAGCGGCCCCAGGCCTGTTTGAAAAGGTGGACTAAACCATGGCCTGGCAGCTCTCCCCAAGCCATTCAGCTTCCACCCTCACCACAGGCCACTAGAATGGATAAAAAGCGTCCAACCCGACTGATGACTAGCTCGAAACCCCCTGGAGAAAGGAGCCGAGCCGTGTGCACAGCTGGAACTCGACCTTCGGCCCATCCCTGGTTGTTGCCCAACCCAGAACAAGCCTTGGAGCTGTGCTCCTCCTCCCCATCCCACAGAATTAGCCTTGAACATCTCCTCCTGCCCGTTCCCAGAGCCAGCTTATGTTTGGCTTTTCCTGACCGGCGCCCTCATGCCTGAGTCTCTGTAATAAAGTGCCTGAGTCTCTCTAATAAAGCCTCGCTGGTTCGGCTACACCGAGTGTGCTGCTGAATTCTCTTCCTGGCGGGCAAAGGGCCCATCTTAGGGGTTGAGCCCTGTCACAATTCCATCACTCCAGAAAGAGACCCACACTCACCAGTGTACTCTCCATTACCTCCCAACCCTCTCCGCCCTTGGTGATCATGAATCGGTTTTCTCCTCCTGGATCTGCCTGTTGTAGAGAGTTCACATAAATGAAGTCACACTAATGTGGTGTCTGGTGATTTGGCCAACTGCTTTTCTTATCATTCCCCCAACTACTCTGAAATGAATGTTTTCTTATGCCTGTCCTTGCCTTCTTCCCTCGCTCACGGTGTCTCCTTTCTGAAGTTTCTTCTCCCTCCACCATACGCTGAGATCATGGGCTCAATACCAGTTTGTTTTTACTCTTCTCATTCAAAAAAGGTCATTTTTTTTTCAGGTCAGATTTTTTTTCGTTTGTGTTAAAGCAAAATACTGTATTTCCTTGCAAATCAAAACCACCATGAGATACCACCTCACACCTGTGAGGATGGCACACATTAAAAATACAGGCAACAACAAATGCTGGAAAGGATGTGGAGAAAAAGGAACTCTTCTACACTGCTGGTGGGAATGTGAACTGTTCCAACCACTATGGAAAGCTGTATGGCGGTTCCTCAGACTGCTAAACACGGAGCTTCCATACGACCCAGCAATCCCACTTTTGGGAATTTACCCAAAGGATACAAAAACACTAATCCGAAAGGATACATGCACCCGTGTGTTCATTGCAGCACTGTTCACAATAGCAAAGGTATGGAAGCAACCCAGATGTCCAAAAATAGATGATTGGATCAAGAAGATGTGGTACATATACACAATGGAGTACTATTCAGCATTCAAAGAAGATAAACACATGCAATTTGCAGCGACATGGATGGAATTAGAGGGGACCATACTCAGTGAAATAAGCCAGAAAGAAAGAGAAAAATATCGAATGGTTTCACTTATAACAGGACTATAGAGAGGCCGGGTGGGAGAGAGACAATCAGTGGGGAGGAGGGGGGGGAGGAGGGAGGTGGAGGGAGGGAAGGAAAAGGGCACAAAATGGAATAGAAAAGAACACAAGGGACCATGGAGATGGATCACGGGTGAATTGGTGGTGGGCTACCCAAGGGGAATACAAAATGTAAAAGACATAAATAACAATAAAAATATATATTATTAAAAAAAATACTGTATTTCCTTAGATACACACGTCCTATAGCGTGTTTAAAAGTATCCATAGCACACAGAACTTTCAATAGTTATATATTTTTTCCCATTTTCTTTGCTGTTTGGCTCCTCACCTCCCCCCTTTTCCTACCCACACCAGCTCCTGGCCCATGTTTGTGATCTAGTGTGTATACGTTCCTGTCTACCTTAGCCAGCATATAAGCAGGCACATATATCTGCATTTTGGACTTTTTGAGCCACTAGTGTTTTACAAAAATGGAATATTGTACAATGTCTTCTGTATCTTGCTTTTCTAACATAATACCTCATGGAAACCCCTCCCATTAAGTTGTCTGGCATAGCTTCAATTTATTCTGTTTAATGTCTCCATAATATTTCTTGGGCTAATGCATCATAACTGATTGACCCATTTCCTGACTGGTGGGCATTCGTATTGTTTTAGTTTCTTACTGCTACAGTCAACATCTTTGTACTTGAACTTTTATACCCAATGTACAGGTGCTTTATTTCTATGGGATGGTCCCAGGAGAGAAAGTGCTGGATCAAATACCTTTTGAGTTTTTTGGCACTCATGCTCAGTAGTTCATGTTTTCCTTGGAGTTGCCAAGTTCTACCTATGTGTAGTTTCTACCTATGTGTAGCTTCCCTCTCCAGCACGTTCTGTAGTTTGCATTCCATTAGCAAAATTACTAGTTGGCTTTTTATTTAACTTTTTAGATTTATCTATAATAGAAAAATTAAATTTTTATTGATGGAGTTGGTAAAAAGTAAGAGGTAGAAAAGAGGGCCTCAGCGGCCAGTTTGATTCAGGCAAAGCAACAGAACGGGCCTGGAGAGCTCATATCACATTTCTCCTGGATTGAGCTGGCCAAGAATCTTGGGCGGGAACAGTGAACTTTGCACTAGAGCTGAAGAACAGCTTAACTGTGTATTGCCCTGATAATTATTCATGCTAAGCCTACTGCTGTTATCCAACATTAGAAATTTCCCAGTTTATCCAAGCAGTAAATAAATGCTCTTTCATCAAAGCAGAGGCTTGTTCATTGTTAGATTATCTAACCTTTCTTTGTCTTACTTTCCCCATTTCTTGGGTTTTGCTTGTGATTATGTCATAGCTACCGTTCATGCAGTAAAACTAAATCTAAAAAATATATTTCGTGATTAAAAAATTTTTGGAAGAAGAAAATTTCGTTTTAATGACCTTTATTCATCCACAGGTTCTCTCTCACTTTCACTGTTTAAAAGAGTATACATACACACGTTAGGATGTAACTTCTGGGAAAATATATAATTTTTTGTAGAGCAAAGCATTTTGGATTGGAAAACATTCTTTTACACACTTCAAAGCAATCATCTTTATGCTGAATGCAATTTCATACACATAACTATAAGAGGAATATTTAAAACACTGGCAACATTTTCCCAAGCCTACTAATTATAACACTGTAGAGTGATAGTTAACTAATTGCTTCCAGACTTGAAATCTCAAAAGACAAAAGAACTCTCCCACAGTGGAGAAAAATTATCCAAAGAAAGACAGCTTTCCTTTGAAGGAGGGAAAAAAAGGTCTGATAAAGCAAAGAACTTTAACCCTAGATGGAAACCTGGCAGTTGTTATGGCCTTTGACCACTGACTATTACAGTCAATCTGGCGTGAATTTCTTCCGATGAAACTGTACCTGAATAGACATTCTGTCAACAAGTCAAACTGTAAAGTAATAAGAAGCAAAGTCATTATTTTATCACGTGGAGTCAATTAAGGATAGAGAAGTTAGTCTAAGGAGCTTATTTAACCAAACAAATGTCACAAGCTGGACTCTGAAAATAGCAAAATCTCACAATCAATCCTGAGATTCTGCAGCCAGTCAGAAAAGACCCTCAAGGAGACTAGGACCGGCTTCTCAAGAAAACAAAAACCAGGTTCTCCATATTTTAACAGTCAAGCAGAGGAAAGTTTTATGAAGTCTGAAAATGGGTGGAAAGATGCAGATTTTTGCTACAATCTAGGTATGTATTTTAATTAATTATTCCCTGAACTGCTCAATATTAGGATTTTAACTGCTGATTTTGAACCAGGGTCCTTGAAAAGAATTCTATTTAATATCAGGTCATTTTTATTATAGTAAAGGAAGTTCATAATATATTACTGTACAATTGGGAAGGGGAAGAGAGTACTGATAAATGTTTTCTTTAAAGAGTAAAACAGATTTCTCTCAAAAAATATTATGACCAAATTAAAAAAAAAAACCTTAGGAAAGATTTTATTTATATATATTGAGCAAAACAACCCAGACAAAAAGGATACAGATTGCATGATTCCATTTACATGAAATTTAAGAACAGGCAAAACAAACCATGTTGACAGAAACCAGAACAGCTTGAAGAAATTTTCTGGGATGGTGGAAATGGTCTTTGTACTGACCGTGGTATGTATTATATTGGTATATACCTTTGTTAAAACTCATCGAATTCGCAGTTAAGGTCTATGCAACTCACTGTAAAGTTTACTTCATTTAAAAAGATACCACTCTCTAAACTTCAAATAACTTTTACATTGAAATTTCTGCCTGTTGAAATTTCTTCTTACTAAAAATACTATCACACAAAGAGACTTTGAAATAATCCCCAGAATTTTCTCGTTGCACAGGTGTAGTCACTGTTTTGTGGTTTAGCGTGGCCTCAGAGTCCTTCTTGAGTTGGGATCCTGGCTTAACAACTGGCTGACTGAGTTGGGGACAGCCACCAAACTGCTCCCTGTACCTCAGTTTCCCCAAAGATGAAATGGAGATGCCCATTTCACAAGTTGATCAGGAGGATTAGATAACACAGTAAAACACTTAGGTTGGTAAGCACTATATAAGTCTTAGTTATAATCCTTACCACCTACAGAATTTACACTTGAAGAGGCTGTTACCCTGGTACTTCAAAACCAGGTGGGACCTCAAAAGAGTAAAATTCACAGGGACAACCCCTATTCCTATCAATGTAATTATTTACACGAAGCCTTGAAAATTTTGGGCTTTCTGACACAACATTAAGAACGAGACTCGAGTGAGTCAGGAGCTTTTCATTATTCAATTATTTGGAAGATTACTGACTCTTATTTGAAGCTGATTCTTGCTAGTTTCACCTCAGAAAATTTCTCAGTAAGAATGAGAAATATGGGGTGTGAGGAAGAGTGAGAAATATACACAGAGGTTAAAGAGAAAAATAGACAAGTCATTTATTTTTAATGTATAAATATTTAAACAGCATGAACTTATATTTCAAAAGTTTCTTTTTATTCCCCAGTATTAAATAATAGAAATAAAAAAGACTATAATTCACACTAAAGGTAGTTTATGGAACGTTGCTGGGTGCTAAGTGGGGGCATTATTAGGCTCACAGAGGCTGAGCGGACATGTCTTGTCTCTCCTGACGGTCCGCCGGCACAGGGACAGCACTGTCCTAAGAAGTAGACATGCTTCACAATGCTCAGATTCCTTTAAGGAAATGAGGTTTTAAAAATTACTGTGAGGACTTGGCGGAGGGGGGGGGGGAGAGGGGGTGTCCATCTAACTGTTTCCCTCTAAAGCCGCAGCACAGCCAGAACAGAATTCTTTTATCTCCCATGTCATTCTGCTGAATATTTCTGAAGTTACTGCTATTTCAGGAAACTGGGGTAGGTACCAAAAGAAACAACTCCTAAAAACTCAGCAGGAGCTGACATAGTAAATTCACTTCTGAGATTTTAAGGAAATAGTTCGTCAGTAAACACAGTGTACCCATATACACACATACACACACGGCGCAGCAGACTTCTCCTGTCTCCCCGCTGCTGCTCTCAGCAGTGTGTCTCAGTAGATCCACCTGTTCTGCTCCCCACTCTGTCACTGGTGAATCCTCTCACACCCCGCACCTATAGCCCACATCCCAGTTCTTGTATGCATAAATAAATAAAAATAGATCTTCAAAAAAAATTCCATCTACTTTAACCCCTTTTCACTTACCCCAATGTCCAAAACCCTATGTTCAGTAGTAAAAATTAGAATAGGGACCCCTTCCCCCCACAGCTGATATGAACATATGTATATGTATGAACATGTATCTGTGAATATTCATTTACATTCATTTTTTTTAGTCTAGTTAACACACACATCACATAAATAGAGAAAGGTCTAGATACAGAGGTCATCATCCTAACAAGATAACTGCTAGTTTCAAGGCCTGGAAAAATGCAGCTTACCACGTAAAAACATCTCACCACAAGAAATCAATAATTTTCAAAGCCAGGAAAATTTAGTATCTATTCTACTTTCCCCTCCTTTTCAGATTGAAGCTAACAGGTGGGTTGACAGTGGAGAAAAGTACTGAACACTAACTAGGTTGCTATTAAGCTTACCTTACCACTTTGAAAAACTCTGATTTCTTGTGTGTTTCAGTGGTGAGCTGCATTTCGTGTCTCAGGCAACTTCTCAGCGGGAATTCCAGTCTGATGAGGAATCAGCAAAAGGAAGCCCTTACTGAGAGACACTGTAGCATTCATTGAGTGGAGGCAGTGAAAGAGTAACAGGTTTCCAAAGGCATTTTAGACTGTTTGTATAAATGCTCACATAGCAAATACCCATCTAACTTACAAAGGCAGAAGCAGCAATTTCCATTGAAAATCTGGCTTTTTGGTACATAGCGTTTAACTTTACCCTACCTGCCTCTTTGGGATGCTATCTGTTCACAATATTTCATCCCTTAGCTACTGTTTTAAACAAAACAAAACAAAATTCCTTACTTAGGCCTGAGTTTGAGGAGCAGCAATGTGACGACACATTTTCTAATGAGTGAGGTAGAAACCTTTACAAATTTTTTTGGTATCCCCTTTATCACTGTTAGCACTTTTCAAAGATGTAACAATCAGACCTGGGAATATTGCATAATCTTTTGAGAAAAATTTTTGTTCAACAAAATTTTGAAATGAGCATTGAACACTTTCAAGAAAAACACACTTTCTAAAATGTTTATAATACAGCTGCTCACAAGGAATCAAAGGTTAGAACAAAGTTCTAGAAACATGTCTTAGAAAGTAATAGAACTTTTCTTTAAAAATAGCCTGAGGGCCTCCCTGCTGGCGCAGCGGTTAAGCGCTGCGCTGTGGAGCTGTCGGCAGCAGCCATGCGAGTTTGATGCCCGGCCGGGGAGAATCCCACATGGTGCGGCAGACCTCTCCTGCCTCGCCCGCTGCTCCCCTCAGCAGTGTATTTCTGATCTGCCTGTTCTGCTCCCCACTCTGTCTCTGGTGAAGCCTCTCACCACTCCACACCTCTAGCCTGTACCCCAGCTGTATGTATAAATAAATAAATCTTTTAAAAAAAAATTAAAAAAAAAATAACCTGAAACACATACTTCTCACTGATGATTCTAAACTGTAGGGCTAGCTGTGGTTATCACTGTAGGCTGGCGCTGCCAATACAGAATCAGTAGCCACATGTAGGGATTTCAGTTTAATTAAAATAAAATAGAAAATTCAGTTCGTCAGATGTACTAGCAAAATTATAAGGATATATAACAATCCCTTGTGGCTAGCGGCTACAGTATTGGACAGCACAGTTCTAGAACATTTCCACTGAAATGTAAAGTTCTATTGGATAGCACTGTTCTTGCAAAAGCACCTAGAAAGAAAATTATTATAATGAGAAAGACTTACCTGGTCTGAGGAGGTGTGGGTGAGTAAAGGGGCTGGGCTGGCCTAGGTAGCGGTTAGGGACCCTCTTCTCTGGAATGGCCTGGAGGGAGTACCTTCGCTGGGCACGCAACATGCATCCTGCAGGAAAAACAGGGTGAAGCGGGTTATGGGTATGCAAAGTTGTCCCAGCATATATACATTTACCTACTGCCAGCATGCTTTAGAAAAGCCAACTTAGTATTTCACTATCTGTTCCTTCCTCTCTGTGCCAGCCCAAACCCATGCCGGGCCCTAGAAATACACGAGACCTTGTCTTCAAGTGACTTTAACCTACTAGAATGGAATAGAGGTTTCTATATACACAGTACGGCTGAGGAGCTATGGTGTCAGCAGGAAGGCAACAAACGTTGGGGAGGATATTTCGCAGAGGTCGTGTAAAGCTACGTCCTAAATTCAGGAAAAGAGAATGAATATTTTTACCCAGAATGTGAAGTATGATATGCACATGTTCCCTCTTTTAATCTTGGAAGCACAGAGCCTGACAAAATAATGTACGAAAAAAAAGCACACGATCAACATTAGCTTACATTCCACAGAAATTGAGCACATTACTGAATACATGCTGGGAAAGACACAAGATGCGCCCATGTGCTCTGGTTGTCAAAG
Source organism: Scalopus aquaticus (assembly GCA_004024925.1). Classification (NCBI taxonomy): domain Eukaryota; kingdom Metazoa; phylum Chordata; class Mammalia; order Eulipotyphla; family Talpidae; genus Scalopus; species Scalopus aquaticus. Next base: position 79,369 of record PVIJ01004237.1, on the reverse strand, counting down.
GAAGCGCAGTCTAGTGGAGGTGAGACAGACGCAGAGCGTCACCACGCTGCTGGAGAACGCAGCGTGGACCCAGACGCAGGTTTCTGAGAGCGCAGAACTTCGCTGCTGTGTGCCAGGATTGCAAGGACAGAGGCGCAGGGTGCTCTGGGAAGAAAGAAGCCTTGCAGCCCCTTCTGCGGGGGACCACAGAAGTAGGTGAGGCCGACTCCAAAGCCAGGTCAGTCAAGTGTGGGCCACGAGGGGTGGGTAAGGCATCCTGACCACCCAAGGCACTGAACCGACACCCCGTCGCGCGGCATGAGAAGATTCGAGTTAGTGTTCTGGAGGTAAAGGCAAAGATTAGGAAGGTGAGGATGAAGTCGTTGAAGGCTTCGCATAACCTAAGAAATTAGGTTATTACCTTATTTTACAAATAAGAAATCAGACTCCGAAGTAATGTGCACAAGGCTCCACAGTGCTGAGGAAGCTGGGATTCAAACCCAGGTTTATTTCACTCCCAAATCTTTGCTCTTATCCCTGGACCCTGCTGGTGGATCTTTGCTGAAACCCAACAACACAATCAGTCCTGTACAATTACCTCAGTGAAAATGTAGTTGCTACAACAACAGAATGTCCAAGTGTGGATCACGTTAGATTTTTTTGTAGGGATTGTGAATATGAACCATGGGATGTGTGTGTAGAGTTACGAAACTTAAATTTTAATTTTTGGAGAACTTAAACTTAAATTTTTGGAGAACGCAGCGTGGACCCACGTTAAGTTTGCAGAGGAATATCAGGAAAAAAATCTCTCTTGTTGGATGATTAAAATGACAAAAAAATGGTTACAGATAAAATGAAAATAGTTTAGAATAATGAAAAGTGAGAGAAAAGGAACAAAACATTCAACACGTATTCCCTAGCCTCTGTCCTCGATCTGTGCTTCTCCCAAAACTGTAGGATCTGAAGTTGAGCTCTGGTAGACATAAGGCTTTGTGGTGACAAAGAGGGCATGCTTAGGTTTCCAGACACAGGTTACCCTGGTAACTTGTCAATAACCAAGGTTGAACAAGACCTCCTGTGCCTTCTTTTCACTCTGGCTGTTTGGATTTACAGACTGGCCCTCACTGACAGCAGCTGCTGCAGCAAGCGGGGCCCCTGTGGTTATCTGTGTGGATCCCTGTTCTCGGAGCTCCCGTCTGATTCAACACTGTCCACTCTGTTCTAGACCCCGTCTCAGCCTGGGGCGGCGGCCACTCTTGCTCAGTAGCAGGGAGTCTGTGGCCTCACCAGGCATTTCACAAGGGAACCAAAATGGCTGAGATGATGACTGTTGAAGGTGGGTGACGAGCACATGAAGTTCTATCTACTGATATATTTCTATAAAAAAGTAAAACAAACAGATAAAGAGAAAAATAAAGGAACTATGTACTCTGGAAGGCCATCTGAAATGACCTTCCCCAAAGCATGGTCCACTTAATTTTTTAGTTACCTGACCCTTGACATTTGTGTTTCCTGAAAGTCATCAAGGTGCAGCGAAATGATAGTGGGTTGTTCATGCACAAGAACATTCTGGTGGGGTGACTGGGGTGATGTGTAGCTTCACCACTGTGGCTTTTTCACCTGCAAGCAAACTCTTTGTCTAAATCAAAGCTCATGTAATAAAGGATGCAGCTTCTTTTTAAAATTATAATAGTACAGCCACAATATATTTAATGCTTTCAAATCAGCTGGCCATTGATGATAAAGCTCCAATGACAGCTAACATTTATTTCATTTAAGTAGATTCCAAAAAGCATTCTAAGCACTCTGCATGTATTAACTTATTTAAAGGTGTGTGAGGTATTATTTTTAATATTTTTACACCATTTTTTTAAAGCTCGTAACGTACTCATATGGATTAAATTTCAAAAGATTAAGAAAATTTCCAGGAAACAACTTTCCTCTCATAACTGCACCAACCCAAGTGACCCTGCATCCCTTCCTGGGGCAGGCAGTATTTGTCAGGCAGTCCTTTGTCAAACCAAATCTACCTGTTGCTCTCCCATTCTTTACACAACGAGTCACATTCTGTATTTCAGGCGACACTCCCACTTAATGATGAGAAAAAGAGATCCACAGAAAGGTTAAGAAACTCCCCAAGCTGAGCTAGTGAGATGGAACCAGGATTTGAACTAGTTTCTCGAGCCCATAACCAAGAGACTACACTGTCTGTATCACCATTTCAGCAGTGAAATGACTGAACATAAAAACTTAAGCAGTCTATCTTCAGATGAAATACTGGAACAAATATAAAACAATACTCGATGAAACAAAATTTGAGATGTTGATTTTCAGTAAATTAACAAGTGAAATCTTGATAGCCTTTAATCTCTATCCATGTAGATGAAGTTGCACGCCCAAAGTTGTATTAGTAGCAAAGCAGGTATGTCAGGTGCTACTTCTAAAAATCCCATTCAGTTCAAAGGAGGATCATTTCCTTACTTCCGACGTAGAATGCCTGAAATACTGCAGTAGCTCTCTGACTTTTCTGCTTGTGTGGGGTCTTGTCTCTACTTTATCCCCTGTAGGCAACACTATTTCCAGAGTGACTGCCCTAACTCTTTGCTTCAATCTCTTCAAAGGTTTTCTTGACCGAATCAGGTAATCCCTGTATCTTTCCTTAATATCTGGGCTTCCCACACTAACACTACATGCTTAGACTTTTCTTTCAACATACATGCCAAATGCTAGTTTTAACATCTGTTATGGTCTGGTCCCTGCTCACTCTTCTGGCCCATTTCTCAAAAAACATGATTGCAGCCACACTCAACCTTTTGAAGAGCCCCAGCTTATCAGTCTATATTACATTAGCATTTGCCTTTAAAAATGCATTCTCTTGGTCTAGAATGATCTGTCTGATTTACCCCATCACTGGAAGCTTACACCTTTTGCCCCTCTGTGGCAATTTTGGCTTCTGCCATCTGTACTCTCCTAAAGCTGTTCTCGTCAACAGTCTCCAGTGAATTCTGTGTTGCCAATTTTTTTTGCCCTCTTCATATTTAGCAGCACTTGACACAGTTGAGCATGTCCCTCTTTAAAAACTTTAAAACCATGTATAGACAGTAAGAAAATAATTTTGATTAGTTTTATTGTGAAGAGATCAGAGAAGGCAGTGCAGCAGCTTAAGGGGCCAGGGGTCAAGGGGTGGGAGTAATTATAGAAACAAATCCTTGTTTTCATACTTCATTGAAATTAGTTTATCAATGTATTATTTTTCCCAATGATATGAATCCCTCGAGAGAAGAAATTTCAATTTTCTGACACCTCTTTGTATTATAGGTTCTCAGTAAATGTTTGTGGAATATCTAGAATCTAAACACAAGTCCTAGTCCAAGAAATGTGATAGAGTGGAAAGCACAGAATTTGGAATCAAACAGACTCAAGTTTGCCAGTTTTGTAGATCATAATGCTACCTCTAAGGACTTGTCTGGGCCAAGGCACCTGTAGTAGATGGGAGCTTTCCATCTCGGAAGGCGATGCCTGCAGCAACTGGCCCACTTGGAGCTTTATCAGAAGGCTTCCTTTACCGTCCTGTTTAAAATCTCGCTCTCGGGCCTCCCTGGTGGCTCAGCGGTTGAACGCTGCGCTGTGGAGCTGTTGGCAGCTTGCGATGCCGGTTCGAGAATCCCACATGGTGCGGCAGACCTCTCCTGCCTTGCCCGCTGTGCCCCTCAGCAGTGTATTTCTGATTTGCCTGTTCTGCTCCCCGCTCTGTCTCTGGTGAACCCTCTCGCCACCCCACGCCTCTGGCCTATACCCTAGCTTGTATAAAAAAATAAATCTTTAAAAAAAATAAAATAAAAAAATAAAATCTCACTCTCACCTTGATGCTCCCTATGTCCCTTTCAGGTTATAGTCTCTCTTATTACATTTCATTTTAAACATCTTGCTTGTTTATTTACTATCTCCCATCCTCTAAAATATAAGGCTTTATTAGGAAGAAAATCAAATTTTTACTAACAAACAAGGTGATCTTAGACAAGTGTCTTTCAGAAATTCAGGTTTCTTATAGGCACAAAATATTTACTTTGCTGGAATGCTGTGAGAATTAAGAAACTGCATGTAAGTCGCTAATCGGTACAGTGTCTGACCCAAAGAGGGTGCTTCAGTGATGTTCTATGTTATCAGATTATTTTGAATAGCAGTGAATATAATCATGTGTACCCCATACACCAACATTTACGCACCTGTACTAGAGAACTGACATTATTTGAGTTTAATAGTGTCACAATGGCACTAGCCAACTGGTCTATCAAACTAAACACAAAGCAAAAAAATATTCAAAGCAGGCAAATGGTATGGAAAGACTTGTCTAGAAATATAGACTTATAGTTTGATATTTCATTTAATTGAGGGGCTTATAATGTAATGGAAACTACAACACAGGGGAGGAAAAAACAGATCACTTTAGGAATTTCCTGGGACAATAAATTAGAAACAGAAAACAGTTTTTTTGATTCAGGTCTAGTCTATTAATAATTTAAATTGTTCCAAGAGAATCAACTTTGGTCTAGTTTGCTTTTACTGGGTTTTCTGATTTTGCTGGCCCACAATGAATTCCCTACCTTTCAGCCACAGGTCCAACAAAGACATAAATCAGATGGCTAAACCTTCGTCAGTGGCTTTCCATATAGGAACACTAGCGTCATTAATAATTGCTTGAGAATGGCAGCAACCAAAATGTCTACCAACATGGTGAGTAGTTACTCTCTTGGAGAACCCTGTAGCTGACTGTCACTGGGGTTTCAGCTCCAGTGTCATCACTGGTCTTCTAAAACCAATCAAGGTAGCTCCTGCCCCCAGCACAGAGCTGGGGGGGGGGAAGGGGGCACATATCACATTATCTCAAATTATTTCTTATTTATTTGTACTCCATTATAGCATGATACCCATAAAAATAAGGTATTTTTAAAATGTCGTTACTATCTGTGGCTAAAACTGTGCATTACACAAAGTAGGCAGTCAGTAATTACACACTGAATACATAAATGCAAAATTTCAAAATCTTCAACTGTGTCTTTTATTGTAGTAAAGATTAAATGGACAGAGATATCATCATTTCAAGGGACTCACAGCTGGCATGGGGAAAGCTATTAAGCTACTTCCCCCAGGAGGCCTTCCCTGATATGCCAGATCTAAGCCAAATGTCTCTCATGTGTGCTTAATACCCAGGGCTTTCCATCAGTACCCCTTATTATGTTGTAGTTGTTTGTATCTTCTACTGAATTCTCTCTATAGGAATAAACAAATAAATACACAAACTGCTTGAATACTTTTGTCACAGTTGACAAATTCATTTTTCCAAACTAAAACATGGAAAAACTGGGACATTATGAAGGCTCAGTAACCCAGAGGTTGTATTATGCAAGAGGAATGCTGCAGCCATCAACTACAGGCCCTGCCGGTTTAAGAGGCATTGTCTGGTGCTTCCGGTGGCAGACTGGGCAAACAGTCCAGATGATGTGGGATGGTCTGACAGGCCTCTGGACTAACTCCGTTTAGAACTTCTACTTGCTACCTCAAGCCCAGAATGACAACATAATGCAGCCCTCTCTGACATAAGCTTGTAGCCTGCTTGCCACACAATCAGTAGCGCGCCCTCTCTGAGCAGCAGTCCGCGGTGATAACATTGCCTGCAGTGTAAAAATGTGCCCATTTGCAGCCACTACTTCTATCCATCACTGGCACAGCCAGAGCTGAGAGGAAACCACAGTTCTTATTACCCAGCATACTCCTTCACAACAATCAAACATGTTGAATTATTATGAAGTTCTAGGAGTGCAGAGATATGCTTCACCTGAGGACATTAAAAAGGCTTATCATAAAGTGGCACTTAAATGGCATCCTGATAAAAACCCAGAAAATAAAGAAGAAGCTGAGAAAAAATTCAAAGAAGTAGCAGAGGCGTATGAGGTATTATCAAATGATGAAAAACGGGACATTTATGATAAATATGGCAAAGAAGGATTAAATGGTGGAGGTGAAAGTCACTCTGATGATTCTTTTGAGTATGGCTTCACATTCCGTAAGCGAGATGCTATCTTCAAAGATATTTTTGGTGAAAGGGATCCATTTTCATTTCATTTCTTTGAAGACTCACTTGAGGAACTTTTAAATAGTGCAAGAAGCTCATATGGAAGCAGAAACAGAGGTACAAGATCCTTTTTCTCTACCTCCAGTGAATATCCAGTTTTTGAGAGATTTTCTTCATATGATACGGGATATACACCATATAGTTCCGTAGGCCATGAGGGCCTTAATTCATTCTGTTCGCCATCATTCAGTGGGATGGATGACTATATATCTTTATCTGAAGTGCCAACTTCAGGTAAAATTATTAATGGCAGAATTGCCAACATTGAAAATGATCAGGAGATAGAAGAAGTCGAAGATGATGGCGAGCTGAAGTCCTTCCTGATAAATGGTGTGGCGGATGAAGAGGGCTCTGCAGAAGAATGCAGCGGGAGGCAACGGTCATTCAACAGTTACCCACCACACTGCTGCAGCCCCAAACATGCATCTCAATGCCCTTTTGCAGACAATGGTGTGCAAGGTATACCTTTGGTCACCAGCAACTGGGATCCCTTTATTTTCCCCGCAGGATTCAAAGAAAGTGGTAAGAGGAAAAAAAAAAAACACAAAGAGGTACACAAGAAGTCGTCAAACAAAAGGAATCGTTAAATTGACTCTTTAGACACATTATATAACATTTGAACATGACTCTTTGTGTGTTTTGGTTAATCACAGAGTTTTATAGATAACATTTGTAGATTATGTTTTTAACATTTTTTTTAAAGATTTATTTGTTTATACATACAAGCTGGGGTACAGGCCAGAGACGTGGGCCAGTGAGAGGGTTCTCCAGAGAAAGAGTGGGGAGCAGAACAGGCAGATCAGAAATACACTGCTGAGGGGAGCAGCGGGCGAGGCAGGAGAGGTCTGCCGCACCATGTGGGATTCTCCTGGCTGGGTATCGAACTCACTGCCGACAGCTCCACAGAGCAGCGCTCAACCACTGCGCCACCAGGGAGGCCCTGTTTTTAACATTTTCGTCAGGATTGTAAATATTTGCTGATTGTAGACATGGCTGTTTGGAAGAAGTATGTCAGAAAAAGATGAGTTTGTGGTGGTTATGATGAAAACAGATTTTTTAACTTTGTTTCTGAGCTAAAAGTTTTCATATAGAATTTTTCTTTAGTAGAATTTGTGATCTATTTCATTCCCTTTATCTAATTAAAACTATAACAAACTTCTGAAATATGTATAGTATTGTGAGATTAAAAATGCATTAATTAATATACACGGCTCAAATTATATAATTATTCATGAAGTGACTGTTTCAAAAGAGGAATTTGACATATAACTTAAAGACACAACAAATTAAAAGTATTAAGTATTTTGGGCCTCCCTGGTGTTACAAGGGGTTAAGTCTCAGCCTATGCCTCAGCCTATGAAGCAATCTGCAGTCACTGCAGCACGAGTTTGATCCCTGGCCAGGGAGCTTCCCACATGGTGCAGCAGACCTATCCCGCCTCGCCCGCTGCTCCCCTCAGCAGTGTATTTCAGTTTATCTGCCTGTTCTGCTCCCTACTGAGTCGCTGGTGAATCCTCTCACCACCCCCACACCTCTGGTCTACACCCCAGCTCTTGTATGCATAAATAAATAAATCTTTAAAAAAAAAAAAAAAGAGCTCCCTAAAAAAAAAGTATTCAGTATTTTAAGTTAAAAACAGCCAAACTGATAGGTGCATACCCACACTCACAGCTGTCCTCATCCACAAAAGCCAAGAGATGGAATCAACCCAAATATCTATAAACAAATAGTTACACATACAGGCACATATGTGTGTGTGTTTATATATGCGCAAATATATAAAAAAAACCACATATATAATTTAGCCTTAAAAAGGAATTCCTGTTAATGCTACAGTACAGATGAACCTTGAGACATGCAATGTGTAATAAGCTGGACAGAAAATGACAGGTACTCTATATGATTCTCCTTACACGATGTAGCTAAAGTATTCAAATTCATAGAAACAGAAAGTAGAACTGTGATTAAAAGGGGCTGGGGGAGAGGGGAAAAGGGAGTTAATGGGTATAGTTTCAGACTTACAGGATGAAAAACCTCTGGACATGTTTCACAACTGCTATTTAAAAATGATTACTACATAAACTTTATGTTCTATGCATGTGGCACAATTAAAAAAATTCAGATTTAACCCTGGATTCCTCACAGCAGTCTGGCTATATTATATGTGGTAGGCCACCAGTGAGTCAGCCTAGATAGGAAACTTACTATTTTCTTTTTGAGAATGAACATATGAACTATAAATACAATATCACCTGCAGCCCTTACAGAATTATGATGGGAGAAAAGATGTTACAAATACATCAGATATTAGCTAAGTGGTTTAAAATGCTTACCTACATATGCTTCTTTTAATGAAATTAGTTTAATTTCAACGTGATTAGTTAGCGTCCTAATTATTTCATTTTCAAAATATACTTCCTTTCAACCTATTATTTTTATTCATTATTTCATTTAACAATATTATTTGAGTACCTACTCTCTGTCAGGTAGTATTCTAGATACCTGGGATACAGCAAAAATCATAGATCTTAAGGAGCTTGCAAAGTTAGACACAGACAATAAATATTAAAATATAATGTTAGTCATAGATACTAAGGGAAGAAAATCAAGTAGGGAAGAGGAATAGAAGTCTTGGAATAGAAATGTTGAAATTTTAGCGTATGTAGCCAGGAAACGTGACATCTACGTGTGAGTAGAGACCTAAAGGAAGTAAGGGAGTTAGTCTGGGCATAGTTGGTAAAAAGAGAAGTCCGGGCAGAAGGGAGAGCAGGTGCAACGTCCCTAAGGCAGGCTGGGTAATAGGCATTTGAGGAACATGGAGATCAGGTGACTGAGTCAGACCAAGCAGATGAAGAATAAAGGTAATAGGAGATCAGATTATGCAGAGACTGTTACATCACAGCATAGACTGTTATATGTTGGACAGGAAGCCCTGGACTTTTTTAGCAAGAGTGACATAAGTGACATATTTAAACAGGACCATTCTGGCTGCTCTCATTGAAAACAGATTCAATGAATCGAATGAATTCAATTCATATCTAGGCAGGAGAATATAGTAGCGTGGTCCACGGTGGTGATGACTGATGGAATTCTTGATGGGACTAAAGGTAAGGCCAAACAGAATTTTCTGAAAGATCGGATGTTGGACTGATGGGGGATTGGGGCAGGAGTAAAGGTAACAAGGAACATGAGCTTGCAACTAGAGGAAGAGAGGTGCCATTACCTGAGGACTGCAAGAATTAAAACTCGGATGTGCTACATTTGAGATGCAGGATTCAATGTACAACAAAAAAAATCTCACATTCCTATGGTATTATAATAAAGGCCAGAAAGCATGCCTTGCATCCTAAAAGTTTCCTGTCATTGAATTTTTTCAGCAAAAATGTCTACTGATCATATTCTCTCCATCTTTTAGCTCTTAAATGTCATTGCTATAAATTTTAAAGTGACTCAAAGATGGGAGCAGTGGTATTTAGCGCTGTTTTTCTGGTTTGAAGACCAGAAAAACAACAACAGTATCTATTTTTAAAAGACCACTGTAATAAGGTACAAGCTTTTATTTTGTTATTTGATTCTTAGTGTGTAGAAAGGTGGGAAGGAAAGATAATTTTAAGGAGGGACTGGGGACAATTAGCATTTAAAACTTATTTTCAGAAAATCAAATCACAAAAGCATAAAGTATTTTAAATGCTACTTATATAAAAGATGGTATTCAGTAGTTTATCTGTCATTATATATGTAGGACGAGTCAGAGTTGAAAGATCTAATTTCCTAAAAACAAAAGCAAAAACTGGAGTCTATGAAAATTTAAGAATGCAGTGATAGACCCTCCAGTCCACTTTCCCACACTTAATGGATATTTATATTCAGATTTAACCTTACTCAGTAGTTGAAATTTCCTCAGTGGCTTCCCACTGTCCAGTTGGAAAAGCTCATTGCTTTTCAAAGCAATGAAAGGTTCTCCATGAGCCAGCCACTTGTTTTTCTTCCCAACTTGTTTTCCTTATCACTTCTTCCCATGAATCTTAGGTTGTAGCCCAACTTTTTCCAAAATGTGCTCAAGGAATATCAGTTCAAGACTCACCACAGAAAAAGTGATGCCTGGTCAAATACATTTTGCATAGCACTACCAAATATATTTTTCTCCCAATCTGCAGAGGCACGTCCACATTTCCCCTGCCTCTCTGCTCCCAGGAAAAAAGGAATCTCTGCTTCCTTATCCTCACCACTGGACCCCTATTATTAAATTTGGTATGTTATATTAAAATTACTTGCTTTTTTTGTCTTTCCCGACAGTAAAAACCATTTGTGCCGAGTGCTCTTATTTGGTGTTCACTTAATGTTTGTTGACTGAACTGCACACAGGAGTCTTAAAAAAACTATTCCTTAGTACTTTCCCACACCTCTGGCCTGTACCCCAGCTTGTATGTATAAATAAATAAATCTTTAAACAAAACAAAAAAACAACGCTATCCTTTAGTACTTTCAACATCCCCTTCTCTGTCTCAGACTTGAATTTATCTCAGGAAATTCAGTCTTTTAAAACACAACCTATGCATTGTTAGTGGTTTACTTTGCTTGTTCTCAGATGACTAGATAGTGTTAATAACTGTGTATCCCAACTGATTAATAACTGTGTATTCCAACTGTGTATTCCAATGATGTATTCCAAACATTACATTCCTAATTAAGTTAACCTTTAGCTGGTCATAACACTTTCATGTTAGGAATGCATAACTTTCACAGACAAAGTTTCTCTTGATACTCAGTACCTAGAGCTTTGTTTTAAAGGGCAACCAAGAACACCCCAGACATTCATCCTGCTCCTTTGCCACTTGTGTCAAGGCTCTCCTACCATCCTCTGCTATGCTCTCATTTAATTGTTGCTTGTTTCTCTCCCTAAATAGACTGAGCAACTTCAGGGAAGTGGATAATCACCCGCAGTGATTACTAACTCAAAAGTCATTGAATAAAGATACATTTTTTTTCTTGGCTCACTAAATAAAAAGTTCCAAAAGCACTCTACTGAGCTAGCATAAGACTCAGTGATGGTTTAATCGAAAAAGACTAGAATGCAATCACTCAGCTAGAATTCCTGACTTGCCACTTGTGATCCTACTTGTGTGTTAGTTTTAGTTCCTCATCAGTAAAATGAGGACATCTGTCCTAACTGAATTTTCGAAGATCTGAGATCACTCACTCATCCAGAAAGTCAATATATACCTTATGTTAAAGAGGATGTTAATATTAACTATTCCGTAGAAGCAAACTGAAGCATAATGAACATCTTTTTCAAAAAACCTTGTCATGTGTAATCCAGTAGGTAGTCTTAAACCTTGATTGATTAGGTTTTATACAAAGTCTCAACAAATCCAAAACAGTCACAAGCAAAGGATGATTCCAGCTCAAAATGACAGTTGTGGCCTCAGTCACCAATACTAATTTGCAGTTATTCACCTCCTCCCACAGAGAAGGACAACTTTTGCAGTTTAACTATTATAACTGAAGAGCAAATTCTGCACACTGGACAGTTATTTTCTTTATTTTGATTTTAGAGCAAGGAAATAAGTCTTGATATAAATATCGTAACAATTCCAACAAATTCAAGTATATCAACATCACAAACATGGCAAACAGTTTTGATGTTAAATGCCATATGCTCTGGCTCACACTGTTCATTGAGCCCAAACCTGTTAACAGATGCGCTTGCAGGGCAGATGATTCAGTTTTCACTTTTCAAGATCTAGTATCAGGTTAACTGCTCGCATTAAGGCACCCCTCCCCTCAATGGTTCCACTTATTCACGGTCCCATCATCTTGCTTTAACAAAGGACTTTGAGATATAAAAAGTCCCGGGAGTATTTTGAAACGTTACCTCTTCTGTGAGGAACTGCTCAAGGGATTTGTTACTAAGCATGTTTCTTGCATATTCTGGAGCCAGCACTCAAGTGAACTCTCTGAAAACATGAATTTAGGATTTTAGTTAATCTAAGAGAGCGAGGGGCTACATGAGGTGTGAGAGACTGTTAGCTAAGCGGATAACTGACATCATTTTTACGAGCCCGAGTAACTCTGAAGAGAGCCCCTCTAGGGGATGGCACACGCTTTTCTCTCTGCAGTCATTTCAGCCTCCCAGAATACCTCAACGGCAGAGCGAACATCGGGCCCACCCTTTTCCAGGGACACGCAGCGCACGGGTTTGGGAGCGGAGGCCCCAGCAGAAGGAGGGTCCGCCGAAACTGGGATTCCCGCGAGCAGCTCTCAGACTTCTCAGAGAGCAAGCCCCGGAGGGAACACAGTGAGAGGTGAGTCTAACCTGAGAGGCCGCGGACACTTGCTAGGGCGGGCACCAGCTTAATGGCTGAGAGTAACCAAGGCATGACCACGAGGTTCACGCGTCCGGAAGGGAAGGAAGAAAACTTGTCCGAGAAGCGGCGCCGGCAGCACTGCGTCGCCAGGAAACGCGGCCAACAGCCCCGCCCCTTCCAGTCGTCGCGCTCTCCAGGCTTTCATCCCGCGGCGGCGCACAACGCTGACGTCACGGCCAGAGCGGACAGCGCCGCGGGGCCTGCTGGTATGGCGGCGTCCTGGCCTCACGCCCTGCTCAGTGTCCCCGCGCCCGGAAGGGCCGACCCCAGGCGGCTCTCTGCGGGGGCTGGTCGCTCCCGTTTCCTTGAAAGTACCACGTAAGGCAGTTGGCTCCTCCAGAGAACTGGCTCAGAGTTAAGAGGAAATGTAGTTTACATGTATGGCTTAGAGAAGACTGACTGAAAATGAAAGCCCTAAAGCAATCATTAAGAAATCACAAAAACATGCACGTAAGCGTGTGTGTATAGAGAGGCAGGCATTGGCGCGAACAGCCGCACTTCTAGAAGGTTCTACCAGTGCGCAGGAGCAGAGGGAGAGGCGACGGCCTGGGGGAGCGAAGGACCCTGGGTCACGAGACCGTTGGGTGGGCGGAGCCAGCGGCTGGGCAGCTTCGGGTTTGTTCGGCCTCGCGGCAGCCGCCCCCCACACGGTCACGCCGCGCTCGCCCCAGGCCTGGAATCGGGCCGCCGCCTTCCCGCCGTCCCTGGCCATGGACCCCCGCAAAGTCAGCGAGCTCCGGGCCTTCGTGAAAATGTGTAAGCAGGACCCGAGCGTCCTGCACACCGAGGAAATGCGCTTCTTGAGGGAGTGGGTGGAGAGGTGAGACCGGCCGGGCCTGCGGACCGTTGGGGGTGGGACGGGGCCGGCCCGCGGGGGACCCCGCCGAGCTGGCGCGGGCCGAGGGTCGGAGCTGCCACTCGGGGCTTCCTTCCTCACCTGGCAGGGGGGCCACCTGGTGGGGCTGCTGGGGGTCGGGGAAGGAGGAGGCAGAGCTGCGCTGGCTGCAGCCTGAGGTCGCCAGGGGTGTGTCTGGGGAGAAATCTAAATGCCGACCATTGCGGCTGCTTGGGCCCCAAGCACGTGAGGACGGACTGGTGGGAGCAGCAAGAATCATGGGGTGCTTTTTCCAAATCTGGTGCCCTTTTAGGTGGCGATGACTATGGAGCAGCTCTTTCACACCCGGTGCCTTTAAATAGTGTTGTAATCATGCTATTGAGTAACATTTCATAAGTTGGAATAAAAATAAGCGCATTTGATTCACTTAAACATGTCGATTCTAACTGCGTGGAATGGATTTGGGAATTTCATATAGTTCCGTAGTGGCGGTGCCCGTCACTCCAAACACTTCTAAAAGATTTTTCAGCGATTTGCGTAGTTTCCGTGATCTTGTTGGCTTTAACTCTGGAGTACTGCGTGCACGGAGTTAATTGAACAGGCATTGTGCCAGCTGCTAGGAAACTACCAGTAAGTACAGCCTATTTAGGGGTACAGATGAGTACAGACATTTGTTTTGATATTTACCTGTAGTAAATATTAGTTGTACATATTGGAGGGAAGTTTAAAGAAGGGAAGTCTTCCCCAAGACGAATTTTAAAAATCACTACTGGTGGTGGGGAATTTAAGATACTGATATGACATATAAATTGCTTTGCTTGATGACAGATATTCACAGTGCAAAGCAGTGTGACTCAACATCGATTTCTGTAGTAATACTTTCATAGGCCACCAAGGAGGCCCAGGTTTCCTTTGGAATCAGTGTTTTTGTGCTCTTTGGTTAGATACCTAGAAGTGGAATAGCTGGGTTTTAGTAAATACTTTTAATGAAGAGAACAGGATGGATTTCTGTGCTCAATGAATGTAGACTATTGCACCACTGCGTACATCAGTGACTGTAGCATCCAGGTTGAACGTTACTAAATTAGAATTATGAAGTCTTGAGGTATCCCACAAGAGAAAGGTCCTGCAGTGTCCCTGTGTGAGAACATAAAAGCCTGTACTGGCAAAGTCAATTTTACAGTTTTTGGCTAGGAACTAACTTTAAATTTCGAAAGCATTAAATGAAATTACTGTACCAATACATTGCTGTTAATCTTACAATAGCTCAATAGCATTTGGAATTTGAGTAACCCTAAATATAGCTTATTAATAAGGCTTGTTTTATCCCCCCCACCCCACTCTAAACTGTGTTGGGTTTTTCCCAAACACTTTCTAGCTTGTGGAAAAACGGCAAGTATAGTATGAAGGACTTTCTCCTGAATTATTTTCAATATCGTGCCCCCAATACCATTGAGTGGATTTCCTGCAGAGAATAGTCCTGTTTACCGTGACCCTCAAACACGGGAAACTGATGTTTAAATGCCATCTAGTCTTCAGAATTACATGTTGCATTTCATTGTCATATATCTCTAGATTATCTTCCCTAATTATTTAGTCATTCTCTGACTTTCATAACCTTGACAGCTTTGAATATTACTAGCCGGATGTTTTGTAGAATTTCCCTCAACTTGGGTTTGTCTGGTCTTTCCTTATGATTAGATTTATTTTGATACATTCTTGGCAGGACTGTTGCTTTCTAAAGTTTTAGCGTAAATTAGACTGTTGGGACTGTGCTTGCTGTCATCCGAAATATTTTCCTGGGTGCTGCGTTTTGAAACTTAGGAAAGATGCACTCTAAGAAACCCTGTGTATTCCTTAAAATTTAACTGCAAACTGGTGTCTGATTATTGTACACTTTGAAAAGTACTTTTTCTGTAGAAGAGAATTTTAAAGAATTTTGTCATGGATGCCTGTTCCTTGTCACTATTTTGCTTTGCTAAATTGCAAATCAAGATGTTTTAAATCATGTAACTATGGCGCCTCCCTGGTGGCGCAACGGGTTAAGCGCAGCACTGTGAAGCTATCCAGAGAGCCACTGCAGCAGGATTTCATACCGGCCAGGGAGATTCCCACATGGCAGAGCAGACCTCTCCTGCCTCGCCCACTACTCCCCTCAGCAGTGTACTTCAGTCGATCAGCCTGTTCTGCTCCCCACTCTGTCTCTGGTGAATTCTCTCACCACCCACACCTCTGGCCTGCACCCCAGCTTGTATGCATAAATAAATACATCTTTTAAAAAAAAATCATGTAATTGTGTATTGACCTGTTGGAAGCCATTTTTCCTCATTAAAGGTACTGAGTGAGTAAAGATTGTTAACTATCACATTAGACAGAATGAAAGGAGCATATTTTTCTTGATTTGAATGATGCTTATAAGAAATTCCAAATTCTGTTTCTTAATTACATTTGTTATTTCACTTTTGCTTCATTGTCCTCATCAAAAATAGCATTGAGAGTGAGAAATCAGCCACAGAGTGGATGAAAATATTTGCAACACGTAAAAGTCAGAGAAAGCTCATAGGAAGAACACCTACAAACAAATTTGATAGATTGAGAGAAGGCTGGAAGAGAGCTCAATTTTACTTAAAAAAAAGAGGGGTAGAGACTGTTCAAGAGGCCAATAAGTGTATGAAAAGTGACTTAATTTATTGTGAGATAACACTGCACACCTGCCAAAATGATTAAAAATTTAAAAGCTAAGTATTGACCCAAAGTGCACAACAATTGGAATTCTCATATACTGCTAATGGAAGTGTAAATTATTAAGAGAACTTTGGAAAACCCATATCCATTTAAATTAATATTCAAAAATAAATAAATTCAACATACACAGAACTCTACATCCAGAAATTCCACCCATTTGAAATGAATGTAAACATGCATGTGATAACTCCAGCCATAGACAATCGACATTTAAAGGTGTTTTGAAATAGGTCCCTTTTCTGTTTTCCAACATAACAGTTAAAAGGCCTTTTTTTGAAAGGCAAATTTAAGTTCAACTTTAGTGACCTCCAGCTTTCACTATTGTATTGTGTGTGGCTTTAATCCATTGTATCAGTACATTTTAGTCGCTGGAATGTTGCGTGTAGCCCGTATTTTTCACAGTCTGCCCCTCATGGAGCATATAGCTTAATTCTTTGTAGTTTTACCCTCCCCCCTCTTGTTTTGAAGTCACTTGTATACGATTTATGGTTTACCCTGGGATTTATTTGGAAAAGAAGGGCTTTCAGAGCTGAGAGGAAGTACTCTTGGATGACATTTTGAGGGTGTAAGGAGAATATGAAGTAAGGGTCATGGGTGTACAAGTAAGATGTCGGTAGGTCCCAGTCAGGAAAATTTTGAATTGTATTATAATTTCACAGACTGCCTAATTGATTGAGCTAGTCTTACTAAATGTCAAGCTTCTGATTTTGGATTTGAATATATTTACTGAATTCTAAACTAACTGCTTGTACAAATGATTTTCTTATTGCACATTCCCTGCCTCTTACTCTTTTCCTCTGGGAATAGGCACAGAGAAACTATACAGTTATGTTTATTAGGATTATTGAGGCAAGGAAAGTGTTAGATTTTCATTGATCAGTATGCTCAAAAATAAAATTTTAAGCTAAAAATTTTAATCATAATACTGAAGTACTCAAATTGAGTTTATTCTTAAAGGTTTGAAAAGGTAACCTTCTAAATGTGTACCTTTTCCCCAGCATAAATAAATGTTACTTGGCTTAGTGAATTTTAGTTTCCTAAACAACTATCTTTTTTTTTCCTCATCTTCAAGCATGGGGGGTAAAATACCACCAGCTACTCATAAAACTAAGTCAGAAGAAAATGTCAAGGTAAGTTGTGAATTTCTTTCGTATATTTAGTGATAAAGTATTACAAGGTTTCTTAGGGGTGTTTTTTTAACTGCTGCCATCAGATTACTTTCATTTCCCCAAGATCAGTTGGGAATAAGATCGTCATAAGATTTGTTCAGACAGGTAATGTCTGGGATCAGATTTAACACAGGGTTTGTGGTTGAGTGTTTGCTGTTAGAGGTAACAGCTGTCTATGTGATACATGCATGGTCTGTGTGTGGTCA
Organism: Scalopus aquaticus; assembly: GCA_004024925.1. NCBI lineage: Eukaryota > Metazoa > Chordata > Mammalia > Eulipotyphla > Talpidae > Scalopus > Scalopus aquaticus. The sequence continues at coordinate 61,934 of PVIJ01004237.1, read as the reverse complement.
GCACTGTGGCTCTGTGCATTCGTGCTCATCACCTTGCTGTTTCATGCCTTGCAGGTAACCTATTAACATTTGCAAAGTAAATAAACAAATAGTCCAAATCAGTAATTCTCAGAGTTTTTGTGCCCTGTAACCCAGGGGTTATTTCTAAATGTGACTCATGGTGTTGCTTTAGCGTATTAGCCAAAAGGGTATGTAAGATTGGGGCGAGGTTACCAATAGCTGAACTTCAGAGATTGTGGGGTAGCGGGGACTCTTACATGTTCCCTTCAGAACTTTAATTTGTCACATTTTCTGCCTGCATGTCTAAGAGATGTTTCCTCTGGTTTTCTCACTAGCTGTCATAAATCAATAAAAAAAATTTGCTCTTATGTGCTATAGAACCTTGAATGAAGTTTATCTATTTGGATATGAAATTAGTTGTTATATCTTTGAACAAGTAAAATGAGAGAAGTTAAAAACCCAAAAGTCTTTTTCAGATGAACCCTTTGTCAGAGTGAGTTTGTTTCAAGACTCTGGACAGGCTCCTTTGCACGTGATAAATATGTATGAAGACAAAATTACGTTTAACCATACCGCTACTAGATTTTTTGGGGGGAAAAATTTATTTTAGGACATTCAGATATGAAATTTTAACTGTTCTTACACCGCCATGCTAAAACATACAGACCTTGCACATGTCGAGACTCTCACTCACATTTTGTAAAAGATGGGGATTTGATTCCAGTTTTTAGTAAACAGCAAATTAGTAACTGGCTGCATGATTTATGATACAGTAACACAGTTGGTCAGTAGATGTAAGTGGGCTGATGGCAGGAGAGTGAGCTACACAGCAGTGGTAAATGGGAGACGGTGCAGCGCAGCCTTTCTTCTGTCCAGTCAGCCAGCCTGGGTTATAAAAGAGGCCACACCTGGCTACTTACAGGATGGAAAGGAAATTTGCTTTTCATCATGTACATTTATAAACTCTTTGAATTTTCATCATTTGTGTATTTCCATCCTCCATATTTGCAATTCCAACACTTAAAAACCCTTAAAAATGTAAAAAGTTTTAGTAAATTTGTTTGGCAATAAAATATGATCTGACCAGACCCGAGACTTTTTAGTCTTTATTTATTATAAATGCTCAAACTTCGTTTTGCAGAAAGAGTAATTACTTGATTATGGAGAGTTGTGGACTGCCGCGCCTGTTGAGGGTGTCACATAACGTGGTATATGTCTCGTGTAAGCTTTTTAAAATCTAAAGACTTTTAAATTCTAAAAGGCATTTTAAAGGTTTGGATGAGGGACTTGGACCTGTACTTAGCTAAAAAAGAGAAATGAATACAAAGAGCTAAACCTAGTTTAACAAAAATAAGAATGGGAATATTAACTGAAATACAATGTATATGAACAGTTTATACATAAGTTTATATAAATTAGTATGTATATTGGGTATGTTATTTAATAATGAGAGCATCGTTTGCCTTCCTTTTGCTAGGAAGAAAAAACAGATAGTAACAAGGCGGAGGAAAACACAAAGACAGAGGAGCCATCAAGTGAGGAAAGTGATCTAGGTGAGGAGATGGTAGTTAGTTTGTATTTAATAACCTCTTGATGTGGTTCTGTGTTGATTTTTACTAAATTGACTAAATCAGTGCTGTGTAGTAAAAATATGATGTGAGCTACATATAAAACTTAACATTTCCTAGTAGCCACATTAAACAAGTTAAAAACAGGTGAAATTAATTCAACTATTCTGTTTAAGCTAATACAGCTGAAACAATATTTCAACATGTAATCTCTGTGAACAATTACCGTTTTCTTTTTTTTTTTTTCATGATAAGTCTTCAAAATTCAGGGTGTATTTTACACTCACACAGTACATCTCACTGCAGGTGTTGCGGTTTTGTTGGAAATAGTTGGTCTACATTCAGACTTCATGAAATTTGCGGTTGAAAGCAGTGGGTCAAGTACTCAAGCTGCTCTAAACATACTTAAAAGTATGTTTTCCATAACTGAATCAAGGACCAAAAAATTCATTTCCTTTAGTACTTGTATCCATTTTGATAAAACTGGTTCACGTTAGAATTTATACTTATACCATGCATTTGATTTTGAAATTTTTAGGGTAAGAATTGACAATTTGTACATAAATTTGAAAGTTGTTTGAGACTAGAACTATACATACTCCAATTAACTGTACAGTTTCTTAGTTAACAGAATCTTTTCTAAAAGCTAAGGAAAAGCACTTGCAATTTAGCAAATTTTGAATCAGTTATCTTAATTTTAGAAAGGACCTGATGCTAAAGGGGCTTTATTGAACATCTTTAACTTTTTGAAAATACATTTGTCTTAAAATTGACAATTTCCGTAACAAAAATAATTTTTTTAAAGCCAACTCTCCATCTAAAAACATTTTCTTTTGGAGGCATGAATCAAACTTTTATAATTAGACAAAGTTACAGATTCAGGTCCTGTTAAAAATTGATTTGAATTTCTTTGTTAGATATGAATTCTGATTTTAGGTAGCTAATTTTAGATTAATTTTACTGACTTTGGTAAGAAGTTTGTTATCAGTTTCATTATTTGCTAAAAATATCCCAATACTCTATTGTTCTTAATACCTTTTTATAGATAAGTTACTTTGTTTTTCTGGATTGTAGCAAATAACTTTTCCATCATGAAATTTTTGCAGTGCACTCCTCTCTAGTCACTCTTAGTTACCATTTTATAGCACTAGCTTTGGGATTTGATTCTGTATCTTTATTTTAAAATTAAAATTTACCCAGTCTATTTTTTTAAATCCAGAAGTATGATTATTACTTGTGCTGTCTACATAAAATATTTTTTGTTTGTACTTAAAACAAAATAGTTGAACTAAATTTGTCGACTAGAACCATGTACTTGCCAGCATTCCCACACTTAAAAGTGTGATGATAAATACACACGATGTGACAGTTAAAATGAAATGTTAACTTACTAGGAGAGTAAAGTTTTACTTAATGGGGAATTTTTTACAATGTAAGTTTATATAAAATTAGCATAAAATGAAATATTAAAGTTAAAAACAAATTAAAGTAGAATATTCAGTTTACCAATTGAACTAGCCATACATAGTTCATTGGTTTTTATAGCCTCTGGTGGCGTTTGGCTACTATATTGGACAGCATAGTCTTACCATCATTTTTCTTAACTTTGGCAGAAATTGACAATGAAGGTGTGATTGAACCAGACACTGATGTCCCTCAAGAAATGGGAGATGAAAATGTAGAGGTAAGTCCAATGGCTTGTTTTCTGCTTTTTTTAAAGGGTTTTGAAGTTACCACCCACTGCAACAATTTTATGACAGAATTCGTCTTAATTTTAGAATTAATTAATTCTTTAATTAAAATTAATTCTTTAAAATTAATTTAAAATTAATTTTAATTAAAGAATTCTAAAATTCTTAATTTTAGAATGCTTTTTTAATTCTTAATTTTTAGAAGCTTTTAAAAAGGCTTTTGCAGGCATTGCAATGATTTTATGACAATTCTTTGAGGAAAAGCACATATTAAATCTTTCTCTGATTTATAGAATAGGAAAGCATTTTATTTTACTACATAAAACATTTGTGGAAATTTCTCTTAATTTAATCATGCTATCTGTGAAATATTTGTTATTTCTGTTTACCCACTCTCAATTTAATATCTGATTTGACAGCTCTTGAGGCTGTACAGTTCACCTAACACATCTACAAGTGAAACTGCCTAGTAATAGAATTACCTAATGCTAAATTGTTTCCAGAATGGTTTTGGCACAGTGTTGCCCTCTAGGTGGTGATAAGAAATGGTTCTGGGGGTAGGAAGGGCTTGAAAAAATTTTGGGTTTTGCATTAATGTTGTATTACACATTTAGTGGAATATGTAATATGGTTTTGTTACTATAACTAACTGTAATTAATGTATTAATATATCACAGTGGTTAGTGATCCTCCAAAGGGTCATAACATATGCGTGATAGCTTGTATAAAAATAGAAGGGGTGAGAAATGAAGGGGAAAAATGCCTAAAAAGGCAGTCTATGGATCTGATAATTAAAAAAAAAAACTTGAGCAGCTCTGTAATACAACAGCCATTTAAAAGATTGGCCCATATTCTCATCTAATACTGTCAGATTTCACCTTTGCCAGTCTCACTGTGTGACCTGGATTATAGAGTGTTTGGTTTTTTTTGTTTCCTGTCTAGTTTAGGTGCTCAATAGTTGCTTTTTGGAGCAAGAAAGACATTTCTGCCCTGAGAAGCCTAAAAGCTTTAGTTGCTTCTTTTTTAGGAGACTAGATTTTAGTATTTGTGAATAATTGAAAGGAATTGGGAAGCCAAGGGCAGAACAGTCTGCTTACACTGAAGTGGAGGGAAACGGAGGCCATGTGTAGGGCAGAGTGTAGGGAGTGAAATTTATTGTTTGGTATGAAAGATCAAGACTCATCCTATAAAATTCTTGCTAATCAGTTATATGCCTGCTCTTAAGAGACTAGAAAAGAATGAATGAAAATAGTAGTGACTACCGTATTGCTAAGAAAGTTCAAAGTGCTCGCATCCCCCTTGTCTTTGCATTCTCTGCTAACTTGACCGTCCATTTCCCCGTAGATAACAGAGGAGATGATGGATGAGGCAAATGAGAAAAAAGTGGCTGCCATTGATGCCCTAAATGATGGTGAGTGATTTTTTTTCCCTCTTTGCTGGCTCTCTGCAGTAGTCTGCGTGCTCTCCTCTACCGCAGTAGCTGCCAAAGAGTGGGAAAGTGGGAGGGAACTTAAGATTTATTGAGTGTATCATACTGGAGAACACAGTCATGCTGTTCACTATTCCCTCCTCATTGACACAGAGGCTGAAATCACGCAGGTATCAGTGTAGATGAAACGCAAAAGCTGTTTTCCTGATTAAATAGCCTAGTGTTACCCCACTGAGAAGAGGGTTTAAAACGTGAAAGACTTCCCCAAAACGTGTATTAAAACAGTCGCCCTTTATTTTTTACAAGTGATGTCCAGAGGCTGGTAACATTTCATGCAGATCCTTTTATCATTCTTGTGTGGGGGTGTGACAGAATAACATCGCTGATAGGTGCTGTGGCATGTGCTAGGGACTTCATCCATGGACGTAGAAATTACTTGATTTTTATTTTTGAATGAGTTGAGTTATTACTATTCCAAGTTTGCAGATACGTTCACTAGTTTTTTTTTATAATTTCACTACCTTCTTATATGTTTATACTTTTGTAATTGCTCACTGAAACATCCTTTTGGCTTTCTGTTCTCTGTCCCTAGGTTACCTGCTTATAGCTACTCACTTTGCTTGTTACTTGTGATTAACTTTTGCGTATATTTAGAAGTTCTTCACAGGATTGTGTTGGCTGAGGTCAGATCCCGTATTTGCCTCCCCATCCTTATTCTCTTCTTTTTGAATGCTTACAGCCAGACCTCACTGTCCTGGGTGTTTCTTTATTCGCACTCTACTGCCTCTCTGTAGAGCTCTCTCCACCTCTCATCAACTGATAGGAGCCACTTCTTTCCCTGACCATTCCTTTCCCATGCTGATGTCTTCTTAGTGTCCCTAACACCCAAGATTTCTGTTTATCCCGCATTTATTTTCTGCCCTGTAGATGCATGGCATTTTTGTTTGTTTTGTTTTAATGGGAATTATTTCACTAAGACCTTGTACTAATCCCACTTTGCAGATTAATAGCATAAGGTCTCAGAGGGGGTTTGACTTGTCTCACAATTTTATGGTGCCATTCTGTCAACTTATTATCTCATATTATATTAGAAACTAGGTTGTTTTTTTTTTTAAACTAGACTAAAAGAAGAATGTGAAAGATTAATTGAAAGCAAATCAAAAGTTTTAATATTTTTTATTCTCAGAATATTTCTCAGTAATTCTTGTTTCACTTCAGGTGAGTTACAGAAGGCCATTGACTTATTCACAGACGCCATCAAGCTGAATCCTCGCTTGGCCATTCTGTATGCTAAGAGAGCCAGGTGAGATCACTAAACAAAAAGCATCCCCTGGTGAATAATTTCTGCTCATTTGCTTAAATAGGACTGCTTCTGTGGCAATCCTAAAGGTGTTATTATTTGAAATGAATACTTTTTATTATCCCATTTTTTAGTGTCTTCATCAAATTACAGAAGCCAAATGCTGCCATCCGGGACTGTGACAGAGCTATTGAAATAAATCCTGACTCAGCTCAACCTTACAAGTGGCGAGGGAAAGCACACAGGTAGTTAATGGAATTTAATTATTTTCCGAACTCGTTTAAGTCTAATGTTATAATATGTTTTCTTTAAGAAACCAAAATTGCCTAAGGGTTAATTTCAAAATAATATGTACTCACTATCATGAATTGAGAAAATGCCGTAAGGAACAAATAAGAAAATAAAAATTATTTTCACTCCTTCCATTCAAAGAAAATCACCGTTAACAATTAATTTTTGACCACACATAGTCAAATATAAGGGAAGGATTTTTCTCAAAAGTTACCTTAAAGAAATGAGAATAGTCTTTTATCTTTGTCCTTAAAATTTTATTATCAGATGTTTTTTTTTTTGTAAGCTTAACAATCAGTGTAATGTAGAAGGAGGAATACACTGACCTCTTTCTTCTTCCTTCAGTGCTTGGTCACGTGAAAAATAAGAAAAGCGGGACAGTGAAAAGTTGAATTTAACCCAGATTAGTAATTCCTGGAAGCAAAATTTAACATTATACAAATGAATATTTGTGGCTTAGGGATGAAGTGTCCGATGACATTTACATCTTAAGTGGGTTGACAGATGCTATACTTGAAGTGTGGGTGCAGATGAAGATGGGTAATGCTTGGGACAAGTGTGTTAGGAGATACTAAAAAGTAGCTCAGTGATTTTGAAGACAACATATTGAAGATAGGTAACGGGTCAGAATAAAATGTATTAGTGCTCAATGGATCTAGGAGAGCTCATGCATTGCTGCTATGCCTCTGGAGGCCCTATTATAAGTCGTTGAGCATTTCTTGCCTTCTTATACAAGGTAGCATGGGCTAATGTTGTATTTCGATTGCTCCAAACCACTTGTCCAAGAAATCATGATTGGTTTTAAGAAGCACAGCCCCCGCTAAAATTAAGGTCTGACTGCTAGGTGTATTCGTTGCTTCTTAGGTGTTATTACTAATACTATTTCAGTGAACAGAGTTACAAAAAACATTTTTCAGATAGTGATTTTAAGGGGAAAAGTCACGAAATTTTGAGTTTTTAGTGATTTTTTTTGTTAGAATTTAACATTAGATGTTTTCCCATTTATTTTGTTTTTTTTGACACTACTCTTCTGGGATCAAAAATATTTATCCCTAGTAATGTATTTGCTACTGACATATTTAAATTACTCTATGACGTATATGAAATTGATCTGGAATCATATACTGGAAATAATAGACACTCAAATTACAAAGGTTTTTTTTTTTTAATTCTTCCTATTCTTACGCTATACCCCACTTTAAGGTACACTATTAAAATACTGTCTTAAAAATTACTGGGATTAATTTTTTCTGTGTAGTTTATGTTACCGTAATAAAGAATTAGCTTCTTATTTCAGTCTCTTAAAATTTTCTTTGCGTATATAAACAATTTGCATGTTTAGAATTAATACTGAGTTAGCAGAGAAGTCTCTCTCCCCATTGTTCTCTCCTCTACTCTGTTCTCACTGTTCCCTCCAATGTTCAGTTTCTGATTTATCCTTTTTCCTTTTTAATAAAATGTACACACGTATTATTTTCTCTTCCGTCTTATATAGAAAGTAGCTTGCTAACTATACATCATGCTAATTAAGCATGTTTGTGATGAGTTAATGACTAGTTCCCTAAAAATAAATCATTCTGAATTAAAACAGATTTTACTTTTCAAAGATTTTTGTTTTAGAAGAGCAGCTTCATTATTACTGTATAGCAAGTTTAAACTCAAGAACATAGTGATTGAATTAGTTCATGGAAATGTATGATTTCATATTTAAGTATTACATAAAAAGGCTTCTTTTTTTGTATAAGGAAGAAAGACAACATGCTGCCTAATGGACTTGTGTTAAAAGCTCCTAAAATGGGTTTATATCTGTTTCAGACTTCTGGGACATTGGGAAGAAGCAGCCCATGATCTTGCCCTTGCGTGTAAGCTGGATTATGACGACGACGCTAGTGCAATGCTGAAAGAAGTTCAACCCAGGGTACGTTAAAGTAGAGGAAGAGAAGTCTCCTGTGATACGCTACTGCTCTCGTACCTGTTAGCTCCTCGCAGTAATTAACCTGCAAAACAGATGCAAAGAAACATTTGGAATATAATCTACAATCTCTGAAGCTTGTGGGAAACTCAGGAAGTCTCATTAGATTTCTGTGGGTTCATTTTTCACGTGGTATTACAGCAAGTTCTATTACTTTGGTTTTAAACCTACAGTTGAAGTATAATGAGAAAGTTAGAAATGGAATGAGGGATTCAAGCTCATAGCAAGGAAAGAAACAGTCTCTAAAATCTAAGATTTTATGTAGTTTGAATAGCTTGAACGTGGTGTGTTATGTATGGTAAGTACGTGCAGCCACTGTAAAATATACGAGAACCCTGGACAGTAACAAGTTTTAACCTTTTTCAAATGATACTATGGGGGCCTCCCTGGTGGCACAGGAGTTCAAGTCTCAGTGCTATCAAGCTATTGCCAGCCACTGCTGCATGAGTTCAATCCCTGGCCAGGAGCTGACCCACATGGCGCAGCAGACCTCTTGTCTCCCTGCTGTTCCCCTCAGCAGTGTATTTCAGTAGATCTGCCTGTTCTGCTCCCCACTCTGTCTCTGGTGACTCTTCTCCCAGAACCTCTGGCCTACACCCCAGTTCTTATATGCATAAGTAAGTAAAAGTAAATACTTAAAAAAGTAAATAAAATGATAATATGAATCCAAAAGCTATAATGTTTGAAGATAATTTCTATTTAAAATTGTTAAAATAATTTCTGGGGAGTTATTACTACCAAGATTTTATTCCTAAAGGTTTTAAGTTAGTGAAAATTTTATTGAATTTAACTTACTTACTGTCAAAGATTATTGTGTGAGGTATTCTAAAACGTGAGGTTTTTAAAAATAATGGTAAATAAGCTAAAGTAATGGTTGAATATGAATCTCTTAGGTTTACTATATTCTCTGAATAATAAGTTCCAGATATTTGGCACTGGAGTTCATTCTAGTGCTGGGTACATCTATTTTCTTTCTCAATCCTTACAGTCATTATATCAGAATTATATTGTATACATTATATACATGCTTTTCCTTCTGCACCCCTCACTTTATGGATAGATAAGAAAACTAAGTGTGGTTAGATTGCCAGGTACCTTTATGTGTTGTCCCATGGCAGGTGTCAGGCAGTAATTATCATGCAATTTGAAATCTGTTTGTCATTCTTGTGCTTGTGCTTGTTGTTTGAGATTTTTTTTTTCCAGAATTTTTTTTTAAGATTTATGTATTTATGCATACAAGCTGGGGTACCGGCCAGAGGCATGGGGCGGTGAGAGGGTTCACCAGAGACAGAGTGGGGAGCAGAACAGGCAGATTGACGGACATACGCTGCTGAGGGGAGCAGTGGGCAAGGCAGGAAAGGTCTGCAGCACCATCTGGGAATCTCCCTGGCCGGGCGTCAAACTCACGTCGCCGCTTCTAACAGCTCCACAGCACAACGCTTAACCGCTGTGCCACCAGGGAGGCCCTGTTGTTTGAGATTTATAAAACACTTCTCTAACATCAAATCCCAGTCTCTTTCCTAAACGACAGTGGTCTTGTTAAATCTTGAGTTACGTTATATCAGGCCTTTCTCTATACAGTATGTCTGTCATTATTAAAACTATGTGTTCAATTGTAAATACCTCTGAACAAAGAAAAGTAACTCTTTAACAAAACTCTTGCTTTGTGTTGATCAACTATTAGAGAAGACTTACTTTCTGTGGCTCTTTTCCTCCTAGGCCCAGAAAATTGCAGAACATCGGAGAAAGTATGAACGAAAGCGTGAAGAACGAGAGATCAAAGAACGAATAGAAAGGGTTAAGAAGGCTCGAGAAGAACATGAGAGAGCCCAGAGGGTAAAATTTCTGTAGCTGACCCATTGAAAGAAAATACAGATTAAAATTTTTAGGCTTATCATTCTAATTCCTGGCTACTCTAATACTGCTTGCAGTTCTATAGGATAAAGCAGGGAGTCATTTTTCCCCTCATTATCTCTTAATTTGTGGGTATTTAAAGTCTTTAAAATCTTAGGTGAATTTTTATTTCACCAATTTATATCCTTATTGTGTATTTTAAGTTAAGAATTTTTCCTGATTAGAATATTAAAACTTGACAGTATTGTTTTCTTGAAGTGCTTGCCCTGATTTGTTAAATTTTAACATTCTTTTTGGTCCCAGTAATGGATTCATAGGTTTAAGGTTGACTCTTATTTAATTCCTTAAGGTTGACTCTTATTTAATTCTTAGTTACAGAGTCATAAAAAATTTAGAAGACAAAAAGTTATCCATAATTTATCTGCAGTATTATTGTAGCTGTTACTATTTCTTGTGATTTTTTATTCTACGTAAACTTTTGGTATTGGTGCTATCAGTTTTCACCTACTTATTTGCAGTATTGCTGAATGAAAGAACCTAAAACTATAATTTCTTGTCATTTAATATTTTAAAGAATCTGCTGGAATTTCAGAATTATAGTTTATAATCTTCACCTAATTTTTATATTTGTATATCTGTTTTTTACTTTATTACTGGCTTAAGGGAAATTTGTAGGAATTTAAGAAAATAGCAAAAACAAATCAGTATATCTCCAATTGTGTTTGTTGACTTGTGTAGTTAGGTATGAAAAAGATGAACCGAGGAACAAAAGTCGTGGCAGTCTTAGTACTCTGACCATGTGCTTCCATGTTGGAGTTTCGAAAGGTTAAGAATGTTTCATAAGCAGGGTCAGATGTACATAACTGTAAGCTGCTTTCCAGGTGTTTCCCTTCCCTTTCCCCCTCCAAATAAAAGTAAAACACTACTTGAAATTGTTACCAAAAGTATTCAGAATCCATTTGGAGTATTTTGGTGGTATGTATCATTTAGTCCAGTATTAGCATTTGAAATTTGACTGTCTTAGACGTCTTTTAACTAGCTTATTTTATAATTTCTTCATGATTGTATATGGGGAGAGTTGGGGTGGACAGCAGACTCTTCCTTACTCCATTACATAATTTATTTCCTTTTTGTGTTAAAGGAGGAAGAAGCCAGACGACAGTCAGGAGCTCAGTATGGCTCTTTTCCAGGTATTATTAAAGAAAAGTTAAAACTGTCAGTGGTGTAAATAATTGGAGGATATGCTGAATTGGAGGCTGAGATATACATTTGATATTTAGTAGCTTTGGCCTACGGTACATTTTAGAATATTAGCTTCTAGAAAGCTTCACTCATTAAAATTTCAGTGTCACTGGAAATACAGTATATTTTCCTCCAAATTTGAGCAACATAATTTTTAATAATAGCTAATAACATTGAGGCCTGATCATTGTATTTCATTTTAAAGCTATAAATAAGAATTATAATGTATTCTAAGTATTTCTAAATTGCCATAATGAAATTTTGTTCCACTGTACACTGGTATTCATGATTATACTTGGTAAAACACTATGGAGTTATTAAACACAAAAAATTGTTTTGAGTCCAGTGTAAAATAATACACACACTTTTCTTGCAAATGTAAAATGATCAGAAAGTACTAGTGATGCAAAGCCTTGACTGACAGCAGAGATCTCTGCAATATAGGTAGAAGAGCAATTTAAAAGGCACTCAGAGTAATTTTTTTAAAACGTATTTATGCATAGAAGAACTGGGGATAGAGCAGAATTGAGGGGGATGAGTGGATTCACTCACAGAGCGGGGAGCAGAAGAAGTAGATCTACTGAAATACGTTGCTGAAGGGAGCAGCGGGCTAGACAGGAGAGACCCACTGTATCATATGGGCCAGCTCCCTGCCCAGGGATCGAACTCAGGCCTTAGTGGCTGGTGATAGCGCTGAGACTTTAACCCCTGTGCCACCAGGAGACCCCACTCAGAATAATTTTTGAATATTAATAATATATTGTAAAACTTGTATAAAAGTCAGGAAGAAAATTTTTTTTAACTTTCTAATTCTGATGGGAAATCAGCTCCCTTCAGCTATTTAATAGTAACTAGTTTTCTCCTAAGGAAGATTTATAGAGACACCTACATGTCGCTTATGTTTATATGGCACTGGTTAGAATTGTTAACATGGTCAGAGGCTAGAAAAGGTGTAGCTCTGTTCTGAAAGGGTATGTGGAGTGACTTAAAAAAAACAAATCAGAGAACATACAGTGAAAATGAGTTGCTGTAGGGAATAAAAGCAAGAACATTTTTAGTGCATTAGTTTATTACTTCCTGTTTAAAATATAATCTATGTCATGTGCCTTTGAGAAGATGACCACAAATGTGGGTAAGTACTAGAGATATTTTTTTTTAAAGATTTATTTATTTATATACATACAAGCTGGGGTACAGACCAGAGGTGTGGGGAGGCGAGAGGGTTCACCAGAGACAGAGCGGGGAGCAGAACAGGCAGATCAGAAATACACTGCTGAGGGGAGCAGCGGGTGAGGCAGGAGAGGTCTGCCGCACCATGTGGGATTCTCCCCAGCCAGGCGTCGAACTCGCATCGCTGCTGCCGACAGTTCCACAGCGCAGCGCTTAACCGCTGCGCCACCAGGGAGGCCCGAGATAATTTTTTTCTTATGTGGATTTTATTATCTAGACTTGACAAGCAGACTGGCTAGCTATTATTGCCCCAGGCTAGTTACTTTTTTATGGGAAGAAGAGTTTTTCAAGTCACTTAAGAGCAGTAAGAGAAGTTAGAAGTTGTCTTCTGGCCCCTTTAGATCTCCTTATGTGATTGTTATTTATGGGCATATTTGTGTTGAGGCAAGTGAAAATGCTTTGTTACACAGTGAGTCTTCACATATAACAAAACCAGTTCTCACCTAGGCTAATTGATATAAACAAGAGTTAAATTTTACGGTATATTTCTGACCACAAAAATAAAATCACCAGGGGCCTCCCTGGTGGTGCAGTGGGTTAAATCTCAGCACTGTGAAGCTGTCACCAGCCACTGCAGCGCGCGTTTGATCCCTAACCAGGGAGCTTCCCACATGGTGCAGCAGACCTCTCCTGTCTCTCCTGCTGCTCCCCTCAGCAGTGTATTTCAGTTGATCCACCTGTTCTGCAGCCCACTCATGTCTGTGGTGAATCCTCTCACTAGCCCCTGCCCCCAAAACCTTTGGCCTATACCCCAGCTCTTAAAGGCATAAATAATTAAATCTTTTTTTTTTTAAAAAAATCACCAAACCTAAAAATAAATATCCTAAAAATTAATTTCTAAATCAAAACAATCATTTGTGTTCGTTCATTCATTTTCCAACCTACTTAATTCCAGTCAGGGTTAACATTGTCGGAACCTATCACAGCAGCTCAGGACCCCAAGGCAGGAACCAGCCCTGGACAGTACACCCTTCCATTATGGGATCACACACACACATTCACGCTCGTTCATACCGGGACAGTTTATAGATAAACCAGTGACACTAATTTGTCTGTGTTTGGTATGTGCTGGAAAAAAGGGAGAACCCAGAGAAAACCCATGTAGACATGAGGAGACTGTGCAAGTCACACACAGGCCTCTGCCAGGAGTGCTTTTTTTTTTCTCATTGATGATAGAACCAAAGGATGTTGAATGTGTTTATTTATTGACCCTTGAGCTGCAGGTATGTTAATCTTACTTGTATTTACCTTCAGGATGTCCCTATATTAACTTAATTATATTTTCAGACTATCTGCAAAGGACAGTAAGGTTTATGGTAATGTAAACTCAGTAGAAAATTGGGGTTTGTAATCTAAAAATATACTAGAAGACAAATTCTTTTTGCTAGGGTATTGTTCTCAAAGTGAAGGCACACGCAGAGTGTTTGTTAAAAATGCAGATTTTCACTTGACTTTCAGAAATTAAAACAGCCCTTTATGTAGTTTTTGAGGATATTCTAGAGGAATATCATTTAAAAAAAACTCATGAACTAACTTTCAGTTGACGATATTAAAGGAGATAAGATGTGATTTGTTGGACTTTTAAATTTTGTGATGCCGACAGACTTTTTTTCTGTGTGAAGGGTTAGTTTTCTTGAAAGTGTTTTCCTGGGAAAAATAAATGAAGAAGGTTGCAAATTTTGATTTACAGCAATTTTTTTTCCAAGAGATAATTTCACATTAAAAGTTGAATCTTGTTACTTCCAATGAGAATGTTCAGACTGTTTTGTATTTAGTGGGACCCGTGGCCTTGGGCGCAAGGGTTTGAGTGCTTGTTGCATTAGTCAGAGGAAGCAGTGAACATATTATCAGACAACTTGGGAATATGATTGGCTCTATGAAGTTCTTTCATTTATTTTTGCATTTTTGCAGGTGGTTTTCCTGGGGGCATGCCTGGAATGGGAGGGGGCATGCCTGGGATGGCGGGGATGCCGGGACTCAACGAAATTCTTAGTGACCCAGAGGTTCTTGCGGCCATGCAGGTAAGACTTGAAGTGTAAAGCTGGGATTGATATCACTAAGGCGTCTCTGAGAATTTTGTGCAGAGACGTAGGTTACTCTGTTAGCCATGTTTTAGTGATCTGAATTACCAAGTAGCTAATTACTCAGTTGTGATTTTCATTTTTTTGTTTCTTTCAGGATGGGTAGTTTCAATTTTTAAAAATTAGCTTATGGGAAAGTGTACGCAAATTAGTGATTATATCCAGTTGTCTCTTTCTTTATATTGGTATTAAAATTTATATACTTTTTCCCATTATCTAGTTCAAGTGACATAACTGACTTTGAAGTACACACTAATGTTTGTAATTCAGGGCCTCGTCCAGGCCCCAGTTAACTAGGCAAAGAAAATAAAGAGGGAGGAGGTAGTCTGCATGAAAGGTAGGATTTTAAGTTAATAAATTTGGTGACAATAGAAAACACAGTTTTAAATAGTTTTTAAAAAACAAGCACCTTTTATTTTTTGCAGGATCCAGAAGTTATGGTGGCCTTCCAGGATGTGGCCCAGAATCCAGCAAATATGTCAAAATACCAGAGTAACCCGAAGGTTATGAATCTCATCAGTAAATTGTCAGCCAAATTTGGAGGTCAGGCATAATGCCCTGACAGATAAAACCCTTGCTGACGGAAAAGCAACTTAGATCACCTAATGGATGTCGCAATAATACAAACCAGTGTACCTCTGACCTTCTCCTGAAGAAAGCTGGGGTGCTTTGAAGATAATCCCTACCCCTCCACCCCAGATGCAGCTGAGACATTTTACAATGGTTTGCCATTAGGGTATTCATTCAGATAATGTTTTCCTACTAGGAATTGCAAACTTTAAATACTTTCTAAACCTTAAAAATATTTAAAAACAAATTAAAAGGGTGTGTTAATCCCTACATTTTTCTTTAGTAATCATTTTGGGGTTTTTCTTTAAATTACTTGGGCAAGGACGGTAATTCAGTATGAAAGATGCATTTTTCAGTTTGGGGGATGTGTTAGCTGGAGGTAAATATAAAATTTAAATAGCTTGTTTGGAGTTGGATATGTGGTTATTGAGGCTTTTGGATTTGTCTTTTTAAATGCTTTATTTAAAAAAATATTTTGACAGAACTATTGGGACCATCAGTATTTCAGTGGGGCTAGGGGGACTGGAAGTCCTTGGCTGGGCAGCAGTGCTCTCACCACGTCAGGTGACCCTCCCCGTGTGCAGATGCACTGACATCTTACGCTGTGCGGAGGGATTATTTTTGATAATGCTGCAGTCAAGTTGGATACTTAGCTGTTTTCAGATATATGAAATAAATGTTTCACATTATTTCCACGTAGAGGAAATATGGTAATACTTTTCTTTTTCTATCTCTGTGTTTGTTACCTTTCCTGGTTGGAAAATGCCCTTCTCTTTGTCTGCTTTCTGCTTGTTTTCATATTTCCCCCCGTACTGTTTTTGGGCTAAAGATAGTCCATTTCCACTAGCATCATCACTGCTATCACCACTCACAGTGTAATTGTGCAGGCATATTTAATGCTGAGTTTAATGTGTAATACGTACGTTGACTATGAAGGGTAATAGCCCATAACAGCTACAGTTTCTTATTTGGTGAGAGATTTCATATTTAATTGTCTTAGATTTCCACTTAGGTATAATTTTGTCATATCAAAAGATATTGGAAGGAAAGATTCCCTTTGGTTTTCTATTTAGGAAATAACTATTGCAGTGCATCTTGTCTTTGCATTTGGGGGCATAGGAGGTTTGAGTGAAAGGATGTACACAGTGGGGAACCTAACGTCTTGACTGGCATGAGTCATGAAATGGATGACATCCTGGTGGTTTTTCATTGTGGCGTTGTTGGTATCCCCTTCAGGCTCTTAAATACTATGGCCATACCCCCACCTCTCATTTCTTTCCTTCCATCTCCTGCAGGGATAAAGAAAATAATGTTATCTGTTTGTTACACGTTCAATCTTTTCATTAAGCTAAAGTCCAGGCATTGCACCAAGAATTTGCTGAATTTCTCCCATCTTTAAATTAAATTACTTATTTTTGAAAGCAATTTCAAAGGATGAGACCCTCTATATTTTGCATATTTGAAGAATCAGTGGTAGGAGCAGTAAAGAAATTCCATGGAATACATTTCTGAAATAGCACATACCTGAAATCATAATTAAACTGACTCATCAGATTCTAACCCTTTGCTGTACACAAGCATATAGAGATGCATCTGTTATGTGAGAAAAACTTGTATGCTAATTAAGCATGCTTTTTTCTAAACCCTTTGCAAATACTCAGCATATAAACTTGCCTTTGAGCTTGCCCGTGTTCTTTTTGTTAATCTGTTTTCCTTTCCCAAAATTTCCAGTGTGTGCTGTGAGTAACTCAAGATCAGTTACTTCTGGGTTCCTTATTTGATTTACTTAATTATATATCATAAAATTGCAAATATTAACCATATATGGGTAAAAGTAAAATTGGTCTTCTGAAAATGTGTCCAGTTCTATAAATACAAAGTACATTCTCATTGTCATGGAAATTCAGTGATACCCTCGATAACATTTCTAAACCAGATATGTTCTGTTCTTGTGCTAATGATGCTATAAAGAAGGAAAAGTAAAGGTTTTTTTCTGCTTAAAAATATATAGCTATTGGTTATTTCTAGCTATGTTAAAAATAAAGTACAGTTTCAAACTGGATGTTGGCTCCCTACTACCCCAACCCCCTTTTTCAGCTTGTGTTCTATTTCTTTCATGTCTCTAGTACTAAAGTTATTTGCTGGGCATAATAGATTTCAGATATAAAGCACTGTTAACACGGACCCCTGAAAAGTACATTAGCCTAAGCAACACAGGACTTTCTTTTAGGCAGCAAGACAAGTTATCATGTTTGCCATATTCAGAAGTTGGCTTACAATTCTAGGTCCAAAAAGTGTGTGTGCTGGTGCTGTCTCCTAGCCTGAGGAAATGGGTGAGGACACCAGGGTAATACATGCTGAGATACTGAGGCTAATCCATGGGATTAATGTTTTATTACTCTGCTCATAACTGTTGGTAGCTTTTTTTTTAAAAGATTTTTTTTTTAATTTTTATTTATACATACAAGCTGGCGGTACAGGCCAGAGGCGTGGGGTGGCGAGAGAGTTCCCCAGAGACAGAGTGGGGAGCAGAACAGGCAGATCAGAAGTACACTGCTGAGGGGAGCAGCGGGCGAGGCAGGAGAGGTCTGCTGCACCATGTGGGATTCTCCCTGGCCGGGCGTCTAACTCACGTCACCGCTGCCGACAGCTCCACAGCGCAGCGCTCAACCGCTGTGCCACCGGGGAGGCCCGGTAGCTTTTTTCTATTTCTTTTTTCTTGAGATCATACGTAGCTGCAAGGAAAACTAGGAAGAAGTAAGATAAAGCTGTGTGGTCACATTCCCGCCAACCAGATTACAGAAGATAGATGCTAATATCTAAAATGAATGCACCGAAGTAGACACATCAGGTATGCAGTGCTTCCCCCTTAAACTTAGTTTGCAAGTGTTGGCTCAATTCTGATGACCTTGAAGGTAAGTACTTTACTTTATACCCCTGTGGTATAGGTGAGGAAACAAGCACTTAAGTGAATTCCCCAGGGTAACACAGCGGACAGTTTGTGCAACTGGGATTCTTATCAGGCTTGTAGTTTCAAAGGCAGGACTTCCTGTGCTCGGCTGCCCCTTTCTGTGTACCAGGATGCTTTATGCAGAACTTTCATCAGTCACTTCAGGAAATTGAAAACTGCATTTAAAGAGGATTGGCTAGATAAGGAGTATCACACATCACTAGGTGTGGTAATGTGCACAGCCAGCAGGGTTTCCGCCTCATAGGGACGAAACGTAATTGATGTGTTTAGTGTATTTGTGGTAGGCCCAATAGTAGGGGAAAAGGAAAACCTTACTTACAAAATTATGGTGCAGCAATTTTTTTTAAGTCCAGTATCTACCAGTATTTACAACCATTGTAGTGTACTTAATAATTTTGAGTGCATGCGGTTTGGGGAGGAAAAGACAAGTTAATAGTCAAATATAATTAACAGCTGTCCAACTTCAAAAGGCAAATGTAAGCATGGCATGTCGAGTTGGCAAATGTTTGAAATAATTGGTAATGAGACCTTTGTAAAGTGCCAGAGAGGTTATAGATCCATGATTTTCTGTAAGATTTTGGAATTTTTAGGTACAATCCTAATTCTAAAATTGCAGATTCTAAGGAAGTCATAGTGGTAAGGAGGTAAGCAGAACTAGTATAAACACGTTTGGTGCTCTGAAATCTAAGTTTCTGGTATATAATTAGGATGTCCTTAAGTAGTTCACCCACCCAGATGACTGGGGCATATCTGGGTTGCAGTGTAAGTACCCTGACCATAAATATGCTATAGTATATAGAATTTATTATTACATGGTTACATTTAATAAGTGATGTACCTGTGTAATTGCTACATTTTTCACTGCATGTTCAGTTTATGTGGCAACTTTGTAGTGCTTTTCATAAAACAAATTTTATCTCCAGAGTATTTTTGACAGCTGGAATGCAAAAGGATTCACATCAATGGACACTTATGTTCTAGGCTTGTGCCCTACAAATGGGATTTGTGATAAATTATGTGTTCTGTTGCCAGCATAAAGGGAAAGTATGAGATGGGTTTATAACCGTGCATGCTGCACCTATTTCTGAGGAGCCCCCAATTTGATTAGGAATTAATGAGATCAAAGTCTGCTTAAATTTTACAATGGACCAGTTTCTCTGTTTTAGTGCCACAATCCTGTTTTCACTTACTGTTGGACCTACGTCTTTATTGCCATGGCCTTGGGTGCGGTGGGAGTATTCCCGCAAGTCATTCTAGGGCAAGTCATTCGTCTGAGTGTATACTACTAAGCCCAGTGTCTCCACGTCCCTTTTCACTTGTCAGTGTTGCCACATCCTAAATGAAGAGGAATTTCAGTGGAAAGAGATCTTAACTAGTGGCGATTAAAATACTTTATGCAAATGTGAAAACATGACAAGGGTAAACATGGTCAGTTGGCTCTGCTAGCGAGCGTGATAATGCGCGTGTAGCACTGAGCTGGCACAGTAAGCACTCGGGAATTAGCCAGGGTATTATCAAAGTCAACTTGATGGTACTGAAACCTACACAGGTGACAAAGTGCCCCAGTAAAGAAGTTTGAGAACATCGCCTCGCTGTTGTTAAGGTTAGAGGCTGAAGGTGGCTCTCTAATTTGGTTATTCACTCTGCAGCATGGAATATTTGCAATATCTTCTTCGGTATTTTATAAAGTATGCCTACATAAACTTAACTTTTCTAATCCTCACACAGTGGGGTTTTAGTATTAACATTCATTTCACAAGGGAGGAAACCAGTGCCTTTCCTAGTTGCCAACCAAGTCATATTGCTCTGGTCTCCTGAAGCTCAGGTTTGTTCTGCCACACCCCTTGGTTTTTCAGAAAACCTTGCCCGTTCCTCAGCCAAAACGTCACTTTCAAAAGACTAGCTATAGAAAATGCTAAGTCTCAGCAAGATTGAGTCCCCCATCTTGCTTGTCACCAGCTTGTCCTATGGAGGGAAGTTGAGAATGAGGAGATCACTTGGGCTTCCTGAAGTCCCCAGTGTAGTGGCGGTGGGAGACGCCGACCGAACCGGGGCTGGGACGCCGGGCAGCTGTCAGAGCCGCGGCCGCGCGCGCCCGGCGCCCGGTGCTTCGCGGGCCAATCAGAACCCAGGGGCTTTCCCGGGCCCGCCCTCCCGGGCCGGAAGTCGCGTGTCCCGAGACCCGGAAGTGGTTTTGGAAGGAGGCGGGTCTGGGAGGTAGGACTGGGGACGCTCACGCCGGTGGCTGCGGCGCTGCCCTCCTCGCTCTGTCGGCTGCGGCTTCTGCGGGAAAGTGTGCTGGGGTCGCGGGGAGCCGCACCGATGTCTTCCGTGCTGTCCTACGAAAGCCTGGTCCACGCCGTGGCCGGCGCCGTGGTAAGGCGGGTCTTCACTCCCGGGCCCCTCCCCGGGTGGGGGCTTCTCTGGAGCTGGTCCCGGAATGGGCTGGGGGATGAGAGGACGGTCGGGGGGCGGGGGAGCTTGTCCCGACTGTGGGACGGAGTGGAGCGGGGCATCGGTGGGAACAATTTGGGCGGAGGCTGACACGCACCCCCGGCCCGGCCCTGCACTGGCCCTCAATGTCCGGGCCGTGAACCGCGGGTCCCTCGTACCTCCAGGCAGTCGGGGAGATAATTACTGTTTTCTTTGCCTTCTGAAACGTAAAGGCCAGTCTTCCCCAGCCTCCGCACAAACTTTGTCTCCCGGGGCGGGAGGAACACCTGGGTGTTCAGCTAAGTTTAACTGCACCCACATTCCACACACTTGTCATAGGCAGGTGGCAGTAGCTAGTAGGGAATCTTTGGCCAGTGTTAGTGGCCGAATACAGGTGTCTTTTCCTTTATCAAGGTCAGAGTTGCTCTCTCCCACAGATGGTGTACTATCAGCTCTTGGGCTGCTCGATGTCTTAGTTCCATTTTCCTTGAAACTTTCCACCCTTGGCTTGGTACCTACCTATCCTGCCACTCTATCTCCCTGACTGCCCATTCTCATGTCCCTCTGTAGCGGTCATCATGCACCTTTAGCACTGAGATCACTGACTTCGGGGACTGGCACTCACTCCTCTCCTTTTGACCCTTCAAAATTTCATTGAGAGCTTATGTTCTTGGAAACTCACGGGGTTTGAGCTCAGACACCAGTGTTTGCTAGATAGGTGGCCTCTTAATCTCACTTTCCTAATTAATCTGTGGTGGTGGTGGTGGGGGATATTGACACCTACCTTACAGAGTTATGAAGCTTAGGTGACACAGTATTTCATGGAAGTGCCTGCCTGATTTAGTAGGCTTGGTTCATTCAATTAAATCAGAAGAGCCGCTCCTCCAATGTAAAGATGCAGAAATGGAAACTTGCTTGACATGCCCTAGGATGTACATGAGGTCTCTGTGTCCAGAGTGGTGGGGATCAAAGAGCCAAGTAGGTTCTGGGGAAATTGCATGAGACTAACTCTGAGTGGGAAAGAGAGCTAGTTACTGAGGTTTTGAGTCCGCAGCAACATTAACATTAACGTTGCACATTAACATTTTAAGCTTGAACACTCTTGATTGCTCTTGAGAGTAGACTAAGAGGGAGCAAGGATGGAAGCAAGGATGCGGCCAGGGGCTGTTACATCATTTCAGTCAAGAGGTGTTAGTGGCTTGAAGCAGGGTGGTAGCAATGGAGCTGGCGAGAGGTGATCATTAATTTGGAATGTATTTGTAAGTTACAGCCGCCAGGGTTTGATAGTAGACTGGATATGGGTGTAACGGAACAAGGGCTGGTTGACTCCAAGAGGTTTTGGCATGAGCAGTTGGAAGGATGATATTCCTGTTTACTGAGGTGGTGAAAAGTATAAAGGGATAGGTTTTGGGGAAAAGATGAGTGGTTTTGGTTTGGAACGCGTTAATTTTCAAATACGTAAGAGTAGTCACGAGACTAGATGAGTTCACCAGGGAAGTGAGTGTGGACTGAGAAAAGTCTCAGTGACTGAGCTTTGGAGCACATCAAATTAAGAGGTCAGGGAAATGAGCTACACCAGCTAAGGAGTCTGAAAGGGCTAGTAGGGTGAGAGGAAGCTAAGAGATGTGGTGTTCTGGGAGTCACATGGAGAAGGGAACAGACTAGCTGGGTCAGACACTGCTGAGGATTTACCTTTAAACTTAGCAACCTGTTTATCAACATGGGTAAATCCAGTGGCTAGTTGAGAAGACCCATTTTGGTGGAATGTGAGGTAAATAGTTGGAGTGCATCTAAGAGACAATGGGAAGAAGAAAAAAGTACTCCTTTCTTCCTCACAATAAATGCGACACATCACACCTTTATTGAGTGTTTTCTATGAGCCATGCCCTGTTCTGTGAGTTAGAAATCTGGTGGAGAACAAGGTATTTTTCTTCATAAGTTTGTATGCCAGTGAGGGAGCCAGATTATGAGTAAACAAAAAAATAATAATTTTAGGTAGTTTTGAGTGCTAAAAAAGAAATAGTTGGCAAAGTTTTTCTGTCACAGCTACTCAGCCGCCCCGTGGGACAGCAGCTATTGACACTTCCTGAGTGGGCAAACTGGGTTCCAATAAAATCCTGCTTACAAAACTTGTGGGTGGATTGGATTTGACCTCAGTTGTATTCTGCACGCTGCCATAGAGAATAACTGGGGCTTGAGGTGACACCTATTTAAACTAGGAAGACATTTCTATATTTTTCTCTGATGCCTATTTTTCTCTTGTTAAAATTCTGCTTGAAATTATTCATCCTGCATTTGCTGTGTTTTTTTTTTTCCTTCCCCCTTAAGCCTTGTTAGGTTACCTGATAGATTTTTGTACCTGAAGTTTTTTCACCTGTTGCTTTCCCTCAGGGCCAATTGTCTCTAGTCCATATCGGAATCAGAAGTTGCATTTGTTGTTTTGAAGTATCATGCTGAAGAGCAGTCCTCAGACTTTTTGCAAGCCTCTGTGTTAGGATTCAACTGTAGATATGGGCCCTAACTTTCTTCTGGTTGCACCAAAGGGAAAAAAGTCTCAGCAGAACATATCACTACAGTTAATGAGGAAAAGCAGCATTACTTTTAATGCTACAGTATTGTGGCAATGACCTCTTTTTTTTATTATTATTTTATTTATTTATTTGTGCATGTAAGGTGGGGTACGGACCAGAGGTGTGGGGCGGAGAGAGGGTTCACCAGAGACAGAGTGGGGAGCAGAACGGGTAAATTGATTGAAACACACTGCTGAGGGAAGCAGCGGGCAAGGCAGGAGAGATCTGCCACGCCATGTGGAAATCTGCCGGGCCGGGCTTTGAACTTGTGTCGCCACTGCCGACAGCTCCACAGAGCAGTGTCTAACCGCTGTGCCACTGGGGAGGCCCGGCAATGACCTGTTTTAAATTAAATGTTGTGAGCATGATTTTTGACCAAAGCTCAAAGATAATCAAGGAGATTCAGTTTAGCATAGTGATTAAGAGCACTTGAGTGCCTGACTTGAGCCAGGGAGGGCCAGGGGCCTACTGCCTATGTCCCCTCACTAGTGTGTGACCTTGGTAGGTGCCAAGGGTGCCTGGAGTAGTTGCGGCTTCTCCCCAAAGGCTTGTTGGATCATCGTTTAAGCTGTTGACTTAAAACCTTTTTGATTTCATCTTTCATGTTTGCTTATTCACTTCCTTCAAGTCCTGTGCTCTCACATTAAGTGTGGTGTTATCCACACATGCACATTTTAAAGATTAAAATAAACAAATTAGTGATTTTGAGTGTTTTGTGGCACCCCTTGGGATAATTGCAGATAATCTCAAGCATTTCAGAATCAGATTGTGCTTTTTCATAAGAATGCTGTACCTCCGGTTGATGACTGTAGGTGACACTAATTGTATAAGACAAAATTATGAGCTATTGAGTTATTTACATATGTAAATTATTGAGTACCAGGGAAAAAATTTTACATATGTAAAATTATTGAGTTATTTACATATGTAAATAACTCAAAATCTCAAGTATAATTAGATATAAAATTTTATATTCTTGATTCTCACTAGACTAGCTATGAAAGGGAGGTTTTATTTGTATAAATGTACATTTGCAATTAAAAGGGATTTTACCAGTCTAGAACTTCAAAAGTGCAGTTGGTTGCAGTTGCCTGGAGGAGTTTAGACGTTGAAGCTGTCTTTGGAATTTTAAGGATAATAATCAGTAACTTTCAGGGAACTTTTCCCCCCCTTTTGTTTATCTAGAGAGTTTGTGTGTGTGTGTGTTAATTGCATAATTTATGTTTTAGAAGAATTTTATTGAATAGTGACTACTAAAATTTTCAGATTATACAGAAATATGAAAAAGTTCTCCTTGCTCCTGCTTTCGCCCCGTTTCTGTTCTGTGACTCAGAGCCCAGCAGGCACACCTGTCCTCAGAACTGTCTAAGAAAGCTTATTCAGCAGCTCTGCTGCCCACCTGTGACTACACAGGTGCCTCTTTTTCTTTCTCCTTTTCCTGATAAACCTGTCCTTTTAAAATGTTTAAAAAAATAAATAAATAAAATCTTATTCAGGGCATTTTTCTCCATCTGGTATCATTAGACAAAAATTATGTACCACTGTCCGGACTCCCTAAGGCATACACTTAACACTACACTGGATCTTTTATTCTATGGCACCTGCCTCTTAGAAGTAGAAATGAAGTAGAAGAATGTGTTGATTCACTGTTCAAGGCCTTTTGTATATAAAGGTCAGTGAAAGAGTCCCTGATATGGAGATATGGACAAGGCCCCTCGTGGTACCAGGGAAAAAGCGAGCTGAACTTGTGAAGGTGATGGGACGTGCCCAAGGGTGACCAGTTTAGACCAGGTCTTGAAGGAAGAATAGGAGTTTGGTAGGCAGAATGATACAGGCGGGCAGTAGGTTAGACATAGCAGAAAGCGTATTCAAAATCTCTAATGTGTACATCAGCATTTGGGTAACTTCAGATTGGTTCCAACATAGTTGGGTTACAAGACAGAAAGTAAATGGGGAAGGGGATGTAAAATTGGAGATTTTGTAGTATGCAAAGATGAGGTTAAAATTTATCAGTAAGTGTATGTCAAAATGGGGTTGTATCTTCCTTGTTCTGTTTTCTCTGTGTTTATATACAAAGAAACATTTACAAATAAGTTATTTTTTTGTTTTGTTTTGTTTTTTAAAGAATTATTTATGTATGCATACAAGCTGCAGTACAGGCCAGAGGCGTGGGGCGGTGAGACGGTTCACCAGAGACAGAGTGGGGAGCAGAACAGGCAGAGCTGCAGAAATACACTGCTGAGGGGAGCAGCGGGCAGGGCAGGAGAGGTCTGCTGTGCCATGTGGGAATCTCCCCGGCTGGGTGTTGAACTCGCGTCGTCACTGTCGACAGCTCTACACTGCAGCGCTTAACCGCTGTGCCACCAGGGAGGCTCCAAGTTTTTATGTTTAGGTAATTGATATCAGAGTTTCATACCCTGGGTTTTTAGGTTTAAGCATATAAAGCATTTCCCCATGTGTATTAGTTAGGATTCTGTGGTTGCAAACTGGAAAAACAGACTTTGGGTGATTTAACAAAAAGGAAGTTTATTTATTGGTAGAGTCTTTGGGAGCTCCTGGGCTCTCTAGGGTCGCCAAAGACTTGGATTAGGAAGTAACCAGCCTACTCCAAAAAGATTTCTGAAGCGAGAAGTGTGTTGGGTGCCACCACAGGAGTCAGTGGATTCTGTTTCTTCTGCCCCTACAGTATTCCGCTCAAGACTCAGTCTCAGAAGAGCCCTGTCTGCCAGTGCACAGTCTTGCACCTACCCCTTGACTGTTACTGGTGGTGTGAGGAAGGGTCTGGCAGAAGCCTTCAGAGGCCTTTAAGCTGTTGTAGTAGAGGGTGGGCTTCAGGAGTACCCCACCAAGATTGTACACAGTGGGAGGAGATAAAGAACTTCACTGCACCCTTACACAAGGGAAGTGAATGGTGCTGTGTGGCCCAAAATGGCAGATCATGTTATTAAGACTTCAAAAATCATTGGCTTTTTTTTTTTTCTTTAAATATTCCATCATGTTATTGAGAGGGATTCTGCCAGGAGAGGCCCAAGAGGAGCGGGAGGAGTACGCTGAAATGTTGGTATTTCATATTTAGTGCAGTGTAAATGTTACAACTCTAGTATAATGAAGCTATGGGATTGCTTAGTTAAGTGACTTCCCTAATGTCACTCATTGATTTTTAGATTAGAAAACTTGCATTGCTAGATTCACTTTAGTTGATGCTGATTCTCATTTATTAAAATGTCAATAACCTCATAGTGTTGTGAATATTAATAAGATAACATAAGGAAAGCAGCTTTTATATGATCTGACTCATAATAGGGGCTCAGTAGATGGAAATTGTTACTCATTTGTCCACTATTATGTTTCTTTTCCTGTGCATCCTAACATTGGCGTTTGTTAATTTAATAATAACATTTAGACTTCCCGAACTTTGCACCCTTCTCACACCTGTAAATTACTTTGATAGGCAACATCACAAGTGCTTAGAAGTGTGGCCTCTGACACCCGAGTTCAAATCCGAGCGCTGCCACTCACCACCTGAGTGACTTTGGACATGTCTTTCAACCTCTTTTTGCCTTTGTTTCCCTAAAGACTGTCAGCTTTACGGTAGAACTCACCTCAGTGGGTTGTTTGCAAGGCTCTTGGACCAGTGTCTTTATTCTCATTTCGAGATGGTGAAAATAGGGCTGCTGAGTGACGTGGCCGGGGTTATGTGTGAGCTGGCCGTAGGCCTGAGGCCAGAACCCAGGTCTTGGCCCTCGCAGCTCTTCCTTCTCTCTCCTGTGCCCAGCCACCCTCTTTCTCTATGCGACTTGTCCTTTCCCCAAACCCCTTGTTTAATTCAAAGCTAGTCGCAGTACATCTTTAGATTATCAAAAAACAGGTGATGTTGAATTTAAGTATAAATAGGTGTGCCCAACCTGGAGGCGCTTGGACACTAATTGTTTTATCAGGAGTACTTTAGACCACAGTTAGAACAGTCCAAATGTTCAGTTCTGTCGAAAGGGTTTTCTTTTCCACACTTGGCTCCTCCAAACGCGGAGTTTGACTCTAGTTGGTCATTCTCATGGGATTAGCTTATGTTGGTAAACATCTGAGGACGTAATGTTGCTTTGGTTTAGAAAGCTTAAAAAGTGGGGCCTCCCTGCTGGCGCAGCGGTTGGGCGCTGCGCTGTGGAGCTGTCGGCAGCTGCGACGCGAGTTCGACACCCAGCTGGGGAGATTCCCACATGGCGTAGCAGACTTCTCCTGCTTGCCCGCTGCTCCCCTCAGCAGTGTATTTCCGTCGATCTGCCTGTTCTGCTCCCCACTTGTCTCTGGTGAGCGCTCTCGCCGCCCCACGCCTCTGGCCTGTACCCCAGCTTGTATGCATAAATAAATAAATCTTTAAAAAAAAAAAAAGCTTAAAAAGTGGTGTTTAGAAATAGACTTAATCGTTTTGTCTTTACTTTCTATCCCTGGCTTGCTGCTTTATTTCATTTAGTATTCTAATAAATTATGATTGAATTATTATAAAGCTTATAGTCTTTAGGATGTCACTGTCTCATGACCTAATATCCAAACTGTATCTTAACTTCTTAAGAAACTTTTGGGGCAGATTTATTAAAGTTTCACAGTAAAATTGAGAGGAAGGTACAGAGGAGTTCCCACCTCACCCCATCCCCCGCCCCCCGCGTGCACAGCCTCCAGTGCTAACAACATCCCCCGACCAGGTCGTCAGTTGTCACAGGAATATGTCACCCATCACCCAGAGTTCATAGTTTACTTTAGGAGTCACACTTGGTTTTGTGTATTCCTTGAATTTGGGCAAAGCATGACATGTTTCCACCATTGTAATAACATAGTATTTTCTGTGTCCTAATAATGCTGCGTGCCCTGCCTATTCATCCCTTCCTCCACCCCATCTTTATTACGATTTTTAGCTGGCCTGGTCATTTCCATTATGTTCTCTTAATCTTAAAAATTTTTGAGTCTTTTGCTTGCTTATTTATAATTATTTTTCTAAACTTTGTTGCCTGAGCCAGAAGAATTGTATGGCCATACATACAGTAGTCTGTAATTTAATAAAAGAAAAAATATATGATGCAACTGAAAAAAAGTTTTGGGGTAAAACAGCTATCAGCTTCATCTGGGGTCACATATGTTTTCTTTCTGAACCTGAGTTTTCTGACCTATAAAACAGGCACAGTAACATCCCCCCTTTCTAGATTCTCCTGAGAAGTAAATATGGTAACATTTGTGTAGCACCTAGCACACTGGAATAGTGTAGTAAGGTCATAATTATTCGTTTAATTCCAGGTATATTCTTGAAAATACAGTATTTGTGCGCAGTTTTGGAAAATCAATATTATTTTAAAAAAAGATTTATTTATGCATACAAGCTGGGGTGCAGGCCAGAGGTGTGGGGGTGGGGAGTGAGAGGATTCACCAGAGACAGAGTGGGGAGCAGAACAGGCAGATCAACTAAAGTACACTGCTGAGGGGAGCAGTGGGTGAGACAGGAGAGGTCTGCTGCGCCATGTGGGAAGCTCCCTGGCTGGGGACCGGACTCGTGCTGCAGTGGCTCTGGACAGCTTCATAGTGCTGCGACTTAACCCACTGCACTACCAGGGAGGCCCCAGTGGTATTTTTAAAAAAGATTTATTTATTTTTGCATACAAGACTGGGATATAGGTCAGAGGTGTGGGAGTTGAAGGGATTCACCAGAGACGAGTGGGGAGCAGAACAGGCGGATCTACTGAAATACACTGCTGAGGGGAGCAGCGGTCAAGACAGGAGAGGTCTGCAGTGTGGGTTTGGGTTGGTGCCCAAGCCCTGGCAGAATGAAGCTTGTGTTGCAGTGGCTGACGATAGCCTGATAGCACTGTGTCTTTAACCCCTGCGCCACCGGGGAGGCCAAAATCAATGGTATTTAAATTTACTTTCATTTGCCCAACTCAACTCAGTCCCTTCACTGTAGCAGATAATATTACCTTTTGTTCTCGCATAAATGAGAGGCTATTTAGGATGAGCTCTCTTACTTTCCCATTTTCTTTAATTACAGACTCAACTGCTGCTGTACCGTAATTGCCTCTATTCTGCTGGTCTCAGGAAAAGCAGATGCCTGATCTCTGCTACCTTTGATCCTGACTCCCTGCTTCCCCAGTTATTTTTCAGACTTTGCTCTATTAAATTTTCACCTCTTCCCTAGAACTTTAACCTTTCTCCGTGTTCATATCCCTTAAGCCCGCAAACGTGCTCGGACCTGTCATGTCATACAACCATTTGGATCTGGTCTGGGTGCTCTGGAGTCTGCCTTCTTGGCTGCTGTGCGTTCTCCTTCCCTTTTATGTTAAGCTTATTTAAAGACTAGTCTGTACTTTCTGCCTCTCCTCATTCTACTTTGGCCACTGGAACTGCCCTTCCAGAGACCATCGCCCACGTCCTAATGTCTTGGCCTACTGATTTTTTCCATCTTTACACTGTTTGACTATTTCCTGCCCTTTTGAAGCTCTTTTTGAGATAGCAGCTATTATTTTTTACTAAATAGTAATTGTTTTTTGGAAGGCACTTTAATGAGTGCTACTAACTTTGGGGCCCTGGTTAACATGGATTCCTAGTACTAAAAGATGCCACAAAAAGGATATATAGGGGGCCTCCCTGGTGGTGCAACAGGTTAAGCGCAATGCTGTGGAGCTCTCGGCAGCTGTTGCGCGAGTTCATTGCCTGGCCGGGGAGATTCCCCATGGCGTAGCAGACCTCTCCTGCCTCCCCTGCTGCTCCCCTCAGCAGTGTGTTTCCATCGATCTGCCTGTTCTGCTCCCCACTCTGTCTTCTGGTGAACCCTCTGACTGCCCCCCACCTCTGGCCTGCACCCCAGCTTGTATGCATAAAATAAATAAATCTTTAAAAAAAAAAAGGATGTACAGGAACCAAGATTTGTTGAATACCAATTGTGGTCCTGCTCTGATGCTAGATGTTTTCCATAAAGTCTCACTTCTTATAGCAACTCCACAGTTCAGGAAACTGAGGCACAGGGATTTGAACTTCTACAGTCTGTGCTGTGACTGGAACCAGAACCTCAGTGTGTTCTGTTTCAAAGCCCATGCTCTTTCTAGTAGACACGCAAGTGTGTCATCCTGCAGGCCTTTTGTTTAGTTTACACAGGTGTATGAAAGGATGTAAGAATTAGCTTTATTGTCATATGGAGGGAAAGACATTACCTCAGATTTGGTCTTGAAACTTTTTAAATATGAAAGCTACAGTGACTTTCAACCTTTGGATTACATTAGCTCAAGTTCTACCACCAAAAATACGTTTTAGTTTTTCTTTTTAAAGTAATCCTTTCCGATAATGCCATGTACTCCATCGGGAGACGCTATGCCTGATTTTGGTGGTATGACTATGACTCAGCCATTTCTGGACAGTTCTGTGGAAATTGACTTTGGAACTGGCATTGCTTTTATTTGACAATTTTTCATTCTTCAAAGGTTAAAATTGTGCTTTGGAAACTGCCAAATTTGGTGACTTCATTGGTAGGTCAACCTAAACATTATTATTTGTACTTGAAAGTCCTGACACTTTGCTTCTCTGTTTATTTTTGTTCCTGTCTGTTATTCCCATAAGATTGAACATGCTCGGGGGACCAAGTCTCGACCAAGGTTTACCCCGCCATTTTATTCTGACTTTGTCACGTTGGGTATGTAAGCTCAGCTCAAGTGTGTCTGTGTCGGCCAAATAAAAAGACCAAATTGGGGGGGCGGGGGGGAGAAAGAAGAAAGAAAAAAGAAAAAGAAAAGAGGGGAAAAAAAGGCCAAATTAAATACTTTCTGTAAGTATTTATTGATCTCTTACAGGAAAGACATAGCTCAGTAAATGAATGAGCTGTCTGTGTTCTGCTATATAACCTGAAATGTAGGTGGGTACATTATGAAGGGCCCAGGTGCTGCCTATGGATTGTTCACAACAGAAGCAAAAAATGCCCAGGAACTTAGGCTGAGAATGACTTGTCTTTTCTTTTTTCTTTTTTTAAGGCTATTTATACTTTATTCTCCAATACAACATCAATTTGGAAATTGGTGTCTTTTTAAAATTTTTTTAAGATTTACTTATTTATGCATACAAGTTGGGGGCCAGAGGCATGAGGTGGTGAGATGATTCACTAGAGACAGAGTGGGGAGCAGGACCGACAGATCGACTGAAGTACACTGCTGAGGGGAGCGGTGGTCGAGGCAGGAGTGGTCTGCTGCGCCATGTGGGAAGCTCCCTGGCCGGGTATGGAACTCCTGCCACAGTGGCTCTGGACAGCTTCATAGTGCTGCGCTTAACCCGTTGCGCCACCGGGGAGGCCCAAGAAATGACTTTTCTTGCTCTTCTTATTTCTTGCTGTGATCTGTCTCCTAGATTGCAGTCTGGTATTGACAGCTACCTAAAAAAAAATTTTTTTTTGCTAGTCAGTCATTAATTAATTAATTGATAGGTTACTGCCTTTGAAGTGTCTGTAGCCTAATAAGGGAGTCACTCATTAACAACCGGATACAGTACAGTGCAGTGATTACTGTGTGACAGAATTTTGTACATGGGAATCATGATACCTTTAGAACCCAGAGGAGAAAGCAGTCAATTCATCATCGACTCTCACACACTGTGTCCACAATTAAACTAGTAATTTCTTAAAATGAGGTCCTTCCTCTGACTTTGCTGTTTCTGTCAGTGGTATCTTCATTTCTGTGACTCTTTCTTCTCTCTTGCAGTCCATGCCAGTCAATCAGCGATTCTGTCGATGGTCCTTTTTTAGTTCTTGGGGCATATAGCCCTTTTCATTTTTCTAATCACCACTCAAACTAATCCAAGCCTCTGTTTCAAATAAGATGTACTTTCCTAGAACTGAGTTTGTATTTGTGTTCTGGTCTTTAAAGTTGAACGCTCTTAAAGCCCTTTTATCTCAGGACCTCTTTATTTTTTTATTTTTTTTAAAAAGATTTATTTTATTTATACACACAAGCTAGGGTACAGGCCAGAGGTGTGGGGCGGCGAGAGGGCTCACCAGAGACAGAGAGGGGAGCAGAACAGGCAGATCAGAAATACACTGCTGAGGGGAGCAGCGGGCGGGGCGAGGCAGGAGAGGTCTGCCGCGCCCTGTGGGATTCTCCCCGGCCGGGCGTCCAACTCGCGTCACCGCTGCTGACAGCTCCACAGCGCAGCGCTCAAACGCTGCGCCACCAGGGAAGCCCTCAGGACCTCTTTAAATTAAAAATGATTGTAAGCCCCAAAGAGCCTTGTGCTCGTAACTATTAATATTTATTGTATTAGGAATTAAAACTGATAAATCATTAAGGTGTTTATTCATTAAAAATATTAACTCCATTACATGATAACGTATGTAAACTTATTAAAAATATGTTTTTCCCAAACTAGTAAGAAGAGTGGCATTGTTTTATATTTTTGCAAACTTCTCTAATGTTTGTCTTAAATGAAAGATCCCTGCATCTTGTTGCCTGCTTCTGCATCCAATCTCTGGAAAACTTCACACTGTGAGAAAGTGAGAATGAAAAAGTCAGCTAGCATTGTAGCACTCTAATGAAAATAGTTTTGATCCTCCAGTTCTCTCGATAGGATTTGGGAACTTTCAGTGATCCCAGACCATCCTTTGAAAATTCCCAGAACATACTATTCTCCTGTGTCCTGATGTCTTTTTAAAAATGTTTGCTTTTTCCCCCACTTCAGAACTAAAGCACATACTTATTTTAAAAATAGGTAAAGATGTATAATGAAGGAAATGAAAGCCATTTTTAATTTTTCCCTCCTCCCATATAGTCACTGTTCAGAATTTCTTGTTTGACTTTTCTCAGTTTGTGTGTGTGTTGTACACCATTATAAGGAGAAGAAAAGAGTAAAGGTGAAAGTCGTGTGTTTCTAAAAGTCAAGCGCTGACGCTGAGGTAGGACAACAAACAGTGGAACTGGTAGTGGGGAGATCTTGGTCCTGACTCTGCCCGGCCACTCTGGCTCGGGCAGACCTCTGAACTGCCCTGGCCCTGGCACCCCAGCTCTCAAGTAGAGACTCTACTGCTTAGTGATTTCTAAAGACCTTTCCAGGGCCCAGGCCCAAGTGCCACGGCATTGTGGGAATTCATTTTTCCCAGCACCAAATGGTTAAATGCCAGTGGGGGGGTGGCAGAATATTGCAACTAAAAACGTTTGGTTTTGGTGAGAAACAAGATTGTTTCTCTGGAAATAGATTCTTTTAAATTGTAATTATTTTCAGCATGAGAACTCCCTCTGAGATGGTTAGACTTCTGTGGGACTCAAAATAATGGATTTATTTTATGCCCCTCTGGTACAGCAGTATTGTACATTGTGTTTATCTTCAGTATTTTGTGCTTTGTAATTTTATATCAGTGAGCAGACAGGCAGTTTTAGATACGGGAACAAAACAAAGTATTTATGAAAAGAGGAATTTAATTACAATTCTGAAGAATCATCTGCTTATATAAGTTGGCATAAGGCTTGCATAATATAATAAATATTTTCCTTCAGGTAACAGTTACTTATAAAAACAGTCATCTGTGTGTTTCCTTGGCAAGGAGACAACTCTAGCAAGTTCCCAGTGTACAGAATTGCTATGTTCTAAATTTACATGTAGCATTTGGAATGCCTTTTCTCATGGATATTAGACTTATTTGTAGGTGCACAGTAATTCATTCACCTACCAGGTCAGGGCCGATGCTATGCTAGGCTCTATGCTGGGTTTCCAGACTAGTCCACAAAAAGTATTTGACACATAAAATAGGTTCTATGTAAGTACTTATTTGAAAATAGTTTTTGGTTCTACATTAGTAATTTTTTAAAAAGATTTAATTACAACAGTGGTTGAGAATATGGACTTTGGGGCCAGGCTGCCTGTGTTCAAATATTGATTATGCTGCTGGCTGAGTATACGACTTTAGAAAAGTTGCAAAACTTCTTAGTATCCTTACCTGTAAAATGGAGACAATAACACTGGTCAAAAAAGTTTTACAAAAGTCATGTTACTGAAATAAAATTAGTCATTTCCTATCAATTTGTATGTGCTCAACATGAATATGACAGTCAAATTCTAATTTTTTAATCTGCAATAAATTGATGTTTACATCACAAAATGCATGCCAATAGTAATAGGCCTATGGTTAAAATCAAATCATAGACTCCTTCTTCGATTTCTTCGCTTGTCTCTTGTACAGCTGTTCAGGAATAGACTAGATGGAAGACGGTTTCCATTGTGCAAAAGCACAGCCTTAAGTCTCAATTTCGAAGAGTCTAGAAATAGTCTCCATTCTTGTGAGTCATGAGTGATTTCTAAGGCATTCATGAGGCGCTCAATATCAGAGCAGAATACCAGAGTACTTTCCTTTCTGAAGAAAGGCTCCAACTCCTGGTGGCGCTTTCGATATAAAGTAATTGTGACATCTTCTCGAAGATTCCATTGTTGGAGTCTGATCCTAGCTATTCTGCCTTGTTCTTGGACAAGTCCAAATCGCAAACCAGGTCATTTAGTTCTTCCTGTGTTAGTCTGTGTGGGATTGATGATGCACCACAGTGACAATCTGGATCACTGCACACTGATGGAACAGGAGAGGAACAGGAGAAGAACGGGTCGGCTCACCTGTGTCCTCATCAGATGAATCAAAAGAATTTTTTGCTGGAGGTTCTGGAATAGGAAGTCCCTCACCATGTGGAACTGGTCTCAATGCAGGCGGAATGTTTGGGTAGACTATTCTTGACTTCTTTGGCTTCGTTACCCCGTCGGAAAGAGGAGGAACCAAGCAGAAGGAACAGTCTTTTATGTGGTTGCTTGGCTCTCTCCACACCATGGGGACTACAAACGGCATTGCTGGTCTTTTGCCATTTAGCCACTGTGAAAGCTGTGTTATACATGTAGCACAGAATATATGCGGGGCCCATGGT
This sequence comes from Scalopus aquaticus, assembly GCA_004024925.1. NCBI lineage: Eukaryota > Metazoa > Chordata > Mammalia > Eulipotyphla > Talpidae > Scalopus > Scalopus aquaticus. The sequence continues at coordinate 26,823 of PVIJ01004237.1, read as the reverse complement.
TTGTCTTGGTCACCAACCTTGCATCTGAAGTCAACATGATAAGCCTTCTTCACTTGAGAAGTGATACTTTTCTTCTGGTTGGCAAATGTCACTTCCCCACAAATAGAGCAGAAATTGTCCATGCTGTTAACGCACTTTCGAGGAATTACTGTTCTATATTGTGCCTAAATGGTTAAAATAATAACAGTTCTATGGAACAGTAGCTTCAACTGTCTCTCACAAAGTCTGAAATATTTTCAGTGCTCAACCTTTCTGACAGGGCTTTCTATAGTGCACTGCTGACGTCAGCTTACTTCAGCAGCCGCCTGGCAGTAGTATTGCATTGCATCAGAAAATGATGCGATCAACTCTGGATGATGTGTGCATGATGGTATTATGCAATTGATGCAATATTACATCATTCTAGGCTGATTTAGGATATTGTTGCAGTCCTACTGGATAAATTTACACGGTGAAACATATAAAATGAATTATATGAAATATCTTCAAAACGAGAGCTAATAACAAATTTTCAGGGTTATATTCATGTTCAGCACACTAAGATACTACAGATTAGGGCCTTTTTAAGTCAGTAATGATCTCACTGTTGACCAGTGTAACAGTACGTACTTCATTGGGTTGTTGTGAGGTCTTACTTTTTTTTTTAATTAAGGTATAGATCATATAGCAGAAAATGAACTACTTTGAAGTGTACAGTTCAGTGGTGCTTAGTCTGCTGACAGTGCAATCACTCCCTCTCTCTCATTCCAAACATTTTGATCGATAAGCACGAGGTGATACGTACATGGTGGAATAGCACTTAGCCAGTAAAAGGAATGAAGTTCTGATGTATGCTTACAAGGTAGACAAACCTTAAAACATTATGCCAGGTTAAAGAAGCCAGAAGTGAGAGCACAAGTTGCGTGGTTATTCTTATATGAAATATCCAGAGTGGATACATACAGAGAGACAGAGCAGATTTGTGGTTGTTGAGGTCTCAGTGAAGGGGAAATAGGATGTGCCTGCTTTAGGGGTGATGAAAATATCTTGGAGCCTGATAACAGGTCATTGCCCAACACTGAGCGTACTGATATCAGTGACTATGTACTTCAACATGGGTGATCTTCTGTTCCATGAATTCACTTTAAATTAAGTATAAAACCAGTAAAGCCCCTTGATCCCTGAGATTGACAGATGTCCACAGGCAGCCAGAACTCAAGAGCCTGCTTGACCCTGTAGGTTTCTGCTCTTCTTTTTTGGTCCCAGTTGATTCCCCCTTACTTTCCTGTGAGTTCACCTAAGCATTTAAAGAGTGTTACTCTTTCAAAAAATATTTTGTATTTTATTTAACATTCCTAGCGTATGCTTAAAAATAACCACCAATGATGGAAAGGAAAACTTTATTTTTAGAGTCAAAATTTAATTAACTCAGAAGAGAGCAGACCGGTGGGGAAAGGGTCCTCATCAGCTGCTTTCTTTGCAAATCAGTGTGCGCGCACGCGCACGCACACACACACACACACACACACACACATACTCTGTACCCTATAGGATCCCACAGGGTTTATCCTCAATAGGAAAAAAAGCAGCAGTCACATTAAGACAAGCACATTAGAAAAACAAAGCGTTCATGGCCATGGGCCTTGATTCTGACAGATCTCTGTGTACAAGGAAGGCAAGGACTTTTAAGAGAGAAAATCTTTATCTGTGGCTCCTCTGGCGGCCCCAGGGTGTGCTCCAGGCTCTCAGAGGCAGGACTCCTGCCCACGGAGGCCTGGCTGGCTGCAGGGGCTTTGACACAGCCAGGCTCTGTGTCGCGCTGACCTAATTTTCCTTTTTGCCCAAACTTTGCTGATCTTTTTCCACAGTTGTGTCCAAACTTCGCTGGTTTTCTTCCACTCTTCGTACTTTGTAGCATATCATCTAGGCTACCAGCCTGCTGGAAATGGAAGTCCCCATTTCACCCTTCAATTTTTAACTGAACCCAGGTTTTCTAACAAAGCCTAGAATGTGTGTGTGTGTGTGTGTATGTGTGTGTGTGTGTGTGTAGGAGAGAGATTGTATGTGTGTGTGTCTGTGTAGATGTGTCCTTACATCCATGCCCTAACCTCTAATAGGGCGACACTTTGTAATTGGTAAGCTTTTCCTCCCCACCCCCAACCCCCTTGCTGCTGCTGGCTTTCATGATTACAGCAGAGAGGAGCTGTGCTTCTGAGAGGGGCTCCAGGGAGCACTTTCTGGCTCCAAGTTCCCTGTTCTGATTGAGTTCCTGTTGCCTTGGTTAGGTTCATGTTCCCATATTCATAGTTACTACCTGGGGCTAGTGCTGGCCACAGTTGCCATGATGACCAGCTTGTCAACCAGGAAGTCCTAGAGCTCCCTTGGATTCCCAGTGTTTGTCCCCACCATTTGTAGTAAGCCTGTTCCACAGATCCCCATGGACTTAGTGCCTTAAAACAACAGATTTACTGTCTGTGGGTCTGTAGCTCCCGAGTCTGACGCAGTCTCTAGGTGTCAGCAGGGCTAAGTTCCTCTACCCCCTCTCCTACTTCTAAGGATCCTTGTGATTACATAGGGCCCACTCAGATAGCCCAGTCTCCTTGTTTCAAGGTGAACTGATTAGTAGCCTGCCGTGTAATGTTCCATGTTCACAGGGCTGTGGACATCGGGGGCCGGGAGGGTGCATTGTTCTGCCTGTCACCCCTGTCTTCTGTGATTTGGTCTGTGTTTTCTTCATTCTAAACAGCCTCACTCTGTTGTCTTTTTAATTTCGGGCCAACCAATCAAACTTTGTTTTTCTACACAATACTTTCACTTTTTTTAAAGATTTAATTTTTTATTTATGCATACAAGCTGGGGTGTAGGCCAGAGGTATGGAGAGGTAAGAGGATTCACCAGAGACAGAGTGGGGAGCAGAACAGGCAGATCGACTGAGGGAAGCAGCAGGCAAGGCAGGAGAGGTCTGCTGCGCCATGTGGGAATCTCCCTGGCCTGGGATTGAACTCGTGCTGCAGTGGCTCTGGATAGCTTCATAGTGCTGAGCTTAACCCGTTGTGCCACCAGGGAGGCCCTACACCATACTTTTATAAGTAAAAATGTCATTATTAGTGATTGGAATGAGGAAGAGGCAGTTTTCAGTTTACTATCTCACTCAGTGTTTCAGTTCTAATTTTGAGGTGTTACTTAATTTTATTGATTTGAATTTTTGTATACCAGCACTTGAGGAGATAATCGACCATTGAGCTCTTCAGAATGTTCTCTTTAAATTGGTATATGTTGTACTTCACTTAAGATTTCAAAGCAGGGCCTCCCTGGTGGCTCAGCGGTTAAGCGCTGCGCTGTGGAGCTGTGGACAGCAGTGACGCGAGTTCGATGCCGGGCCAGGGAGATTCCCACATGGCAGGCAGATCCCTCCTGCCCCGCCAGCTGCTCCCCTCAGCAGTGTGTTTCTGACTACCTACCTGTGCTGCTCCCCACTCTGTCTCTGGTGAACCCTCTCGCCACCCCATGCCTCTGGCCTGTACTCCAGCTTGTGTGTATAAATAAGTAAATCTTAAAAAAAAAAAAAAAAAAAGTTTAGGAAAAAAAAAAAAAAGATTTCAAAGCAGGGCCTCCCTGGTGGCCCAGCGGTTGAGCACTGTGCTGTGGAGCTGTTGGCGGCGATGACACGAGTTCTACGCCCCACCAGGGAGATTCCCACATGGCGTGGCAGACCTCTCCTGCCTCGCCCGCTGCTCCCCTCAGCAGTGTATTTCCGTAGATCTGCCTGTTGTGCTCCCCACTCTGTCTCTGGTGAACCCTCTCGCCGCCCCACACCTCTAGCCTGTACCCCAGCTTGTATGCATAAATAAATAAATCTTAAAAAAAAATATTTCAAAGCAGATAGGGCAGGGCCTTCTAGGTTAGGAACCTTCAGATGTCTCTCTGAAGCTGGCAAGGAGAAGGAATGGAGGTGGCCCAGTTGTTTGAAATAATATTCCAGGGAGAACTTTTCTGCTGGAGATGCCGGGTCTGCAGCCCCACTTGGACACGCAGCGCCATGCAGTGGGGAGTGACTGCGGCGGCCTTAATAGCCGTAAGGAGCTTTTCCGCTTTCCAGCCCCTCATTTTTCTTGAAAATTGTGAGATGAGCAAGGATGCTGGAAGCATACATTGGTGGACTGTAAACCTTTATAGATCCTGGGTTTCTTGAGACAGTAGTTAACTGGTCATTATTGGAGAAGAACGTTTATGTTGGAGTCATCAGAAAAACATAAAAACTAAAGTAGAGTGGATTTAATGATCATTTAATTGCGAATCTGTGATGCAGAGAGATAGAATATTCTTAGAGTCTGGTGGAAGGCTTGTTAGATGCACTATAAAGTGCTATAGAAACGTCGAGGAGTGAACAACCCATTGCAATCTGATGGGTAGGGGATAGTGACATTTAATCTGGATTTTTAAATAAACAAATAGTACAATACTGTGTTCTCCCTTGTCAAGTAGGCTGACTTTTTTTTTAAAGATTTATTTATTTATGCATGCAAGCTGGGGTGCAGGCCAGAGGTGTGGGGCAGTGAGAGGGTTCACCAGAGACAGAGTAGGGAGCAGAACAGGCAGATTGACCGAAATACACTGCTGAGGGGAGCAGCAGGGAGGCAGGAGAGGTCTCCTGCGCCATGTGGGACGCTCCCTGGGCTGGTATTGAACTCACACGACAGCTGCCCATGACAGCTCCACAGCACTGCGCTTAACCCATTGCGCCACCAGGGAGGCCCAGACTGATATTTAAACACGGCGATTTTGTTTTTGTTTTTACAGTTGACCTCGTTTTCAATTATTACCATGATTGAAATATTATATGTAGTCATAATGAGGTCAGTAGCCTAAAACTTGATCTTCCACCTGAGAATATACAACAGTGGACCTGTTCTGAGTTGACACTCATGAGCCCAACTAGAGATCTTGTGCATTTAATTTCATCTCTAAACATGCTTGTGGTTTTTATCTGTCATAGGTCTTATGAATGGAAAGATTGGTTGTTGGCTTCCTTTAATTCCCCTGATATTTTTTGTCGTCATGTTACCTTGTATTGTAGAATTTTTAGTAGATTGTCCACATTTTATTTAAAACACAAGCAAACAAAACTGTTTTAAAGAACAAATGATTCTTAACATTTTTTTTCTTTTTTTACTTTTTGATGAATATATTAATTAAGGACAGAAAATAGAAGTAGTATCTCTTTAGTTACTAGATATTTTGGTTTTAGAGGTATCAGAGTGAGCATGGGAGTCGCAACTGACCTGTAAAAGGTTAGAAATCTACTTACCCCCTGTCTTGAATGCGTGTCTTGGGTTACAAACCCCTAAATTCTTCATTTTCAGAGAACTATATTCTCTTTTCCAATATCAGAGATCCAGATTTTTTCTAGAAAATGAAATACTTTTGTACAAAAGTTTGAATAATCATAATAGGTTAAAATATATATGTTTCTTCAATGAAAATATGAGTTGATCCATTGTTAAATAATGAAATGTTACTCATTAAAAGTTACAACTCATCTGTCAGCAGCTGCAACACAAGTTCAATACCCAGCCAGGGAGATTCCCACATGGCACAGCAGACATCTCCTGCCTCGCCCGCTGCTCCCCTCAACAGTATATTTCGGTCAATCTGCCTGTTCTGCTTCCTGCTCTGTCTCTGGTGAACCCTCTCACTGCCCCACGCCTCTGGCCTGCACCCCGGCTTGTATGCATAAAAATAAATAAATCTTAAAAAAAAAAGTTACAGCTCATTGTTTTTGTGATACTGAAATGGCTAAAGACTTTTTTGAAACTTTTCAGGGAAGTGTGACAGCAATGACCGTATTTTTCCCCTTGGATACGGCTCGATTACGGCTTCAAGGTGAGTATCTTTTGCAGTCATCATATTCCTGTCCACTTGCTGTCAGGATGCAAACACATTTCTCTCCTGAGCTCTACATTAACAGAGTGTGTTACATTTCATTAGCAACCCACTGCTCTAAATAATGGTTGCCATCTTCGTTTTCTCATTAGCGGGGAGGTGCTCCTGACTGTCATAGCCTCCGTGGCTCCCTCAGCTGAGAGGAGCCGTGTGGGCCTGCATTAATTATTTTGAAACCTTACAATTCTTTCTAATAAACCACATGACTTTTTTTAAATTAATTTATTTATTTTAAAGATTTATTTATTTATACATACAAGCTGGGGTACAGGCCAGAGGCGTGGGGCGGCGAGAGGGTTCACCAGAGACAGAGCAGGGAGCAGAACAGGCAGATCAGAAATACACTGCTGAGGGGAGCAGCGGGCGAGGCAGAGAGGTCTGCTGCGCCATGTGGGAATCTCCCCAGCTGGGTGCCGAATTCGCGGAACTCGCATCACAGCTGTGGAGATGCGCCACCAGGGAGGCCCCCCACATGACTTTTTAAAGGCACAATGTGTGTTTTTGCTGGTGGTACATTTGTTCAAAATAAAGAAGAATGAGAAGCACAATGGAGCCACTACCCATGCTCCCTGCTGCTCTGGGCCGCAGTCCCTGCTTGCCCCTGGCTCTTTGAGGTTGTGCAGCGCTCTCTTAGCGCCTCCTTGTTTTCCTTTCAGTATTTTTCTTGAAAGTACAAACTTGAAAGTACAAACTTATGCCAGAACTTACATGAAGAGGAAGATTAGCGTAGAATAAACTAATTCCTGCATTAGAAACCTTTGTGACTACTGTTTTTAATTGCATTTAGAACTTTTGGATAGGTAATAATTTCATGTGATTAAAAACCAAGATATGGGCCTCCCTGGTGGCGCAGCGGTTGAGCGCTGCGCTGTGGAGCTGTCCGCAGTGCGCGATGCGAGTTCGACGCCTAGCCAGGGAGAATCCCACGTGGTGTGGCAGACCTCTCCTGCCTCACCCGCTGCTCCCCTCAGCAGTGTATTTCTGATTTGCCTGTTCTGCTCCCCACTCTGTCTCTGGTGAACCCTCTCGCCGCCCCACGCCTCTGGCCTGTACCCCAGCTGGTATTATAAATAAATAAATCTTAAAAAACAAAAAAACAAACCCAAGATATATGAGAAGGTACCCAGTATAGTGGAAAGCTCCCTCTGGTTGCCCTTTCCTCTCTCCTGCTGATATTGTCTTTATTAGCCTCTCAAATAGCCTTGCCGAGTGTTTTTTTTTTTTTATAGGATAACAAGCAAATAAGAATCCATCTTCTTAATTTTCTCCCTTTCTTTTACAATAAAAGCATATTTTACACACTGTTTTGTACCTTGTATTTTTCACTTAGCAACATAGTTTGGCTGCCTTCTTAGTCAGTGTATTGGCGTCTCTTTATCCGCCTCCTGGCTGGAGTTCACGCCGTGCTGCGGCTGTACCATGCCCTGATTACCCATGTCCTGGGGTAGATTCTTGGGTTGTTTCTGCTCTTTTGTAGAACAGGTTTATTTGTATGCCACTTCATTTCTGCAAGTTCGTGAGATTGCTGTGTCAGAGGGGAAATGTATTTGTAATTTTGGTAGTTATACCAGATAGCCTTCTACAAGTTTCCTAATAGGCCATCCCACAAGCCATAGCGGTGCCACTTTTAAGTCTTGGGAAATTGGTTCTTTTTTTTTTTTTAATGTTTTCAAAATGTTCTTCCAGTGTAGGGAGGAAATTTGATCGAGGTGGATTTTGTTGACAGGGGTGACAGAGTTGTCATCCTTTTTGAGACTGTTTATTTTTAATTTCCCAGCCAAAGTGGGGAAACAGGTTTTAATCTTAGCCCTGCCGCTCATTACATGCGGCCTTCCTAGCTTTTGTATCTGCAGCCTCTTCTCTAAAAGGAGATGGTAATTTAGCTCTTCTCTCCTTTATGAGATGTTAAGATAAAAAGGAGAATATATATTTTACTTGAAAAAAAAAATGAGCCTTATGAAATATAAGAAATAACTTTCTCCTGTCCCATCTTTTACTTTGGAAATTAACTATTGAATGAAAATGCTTTTTGGTTCATGAGTGGCAGATGAAACGCAAGGACTCTACCCTTGGGAATTCAACTGGTGACACGGGAGCATCGGAGCTCGGAGGCGGGCTGGGAGGCTTAAAGTTTGGGGTAGGAGATTGCTCAGGAGAGGTAAATGGCCTTTCAGTGAAACTTGCTTATGCTGAAGGTGATGATTCTCAGAGGGCCTAGTTTTAATGTTGACTCTTTGCTCTTGCAGTTGATGAGAAAAGAAAGTCCAAAACTACCCACATGGTGCTCCTGGAGATCATTAAAGAAGAAGGCCTGTGAGTACTGCCCGCTCGGCCCCGGGAGTCAGAGCAGCCGGAGGAGCTCGGGGCCTCCGTGCACTCCCTACTACTGCCCTCGTAGCCGTCGCGTGTCTGAGTTTGTAATTGTCTGACTTGTGAGCACGTTATTGCCTTCATGTCCTTCAAGTTCTATAGTTGGCTGTTGTGATGCTTGATTGTATAGTCTTCTGTGAAGCCAACCCTTTGCTTTATGTGTGGTAAGCCAGACAGATGCATTCACTCACATTATGTGCTCCTTTTCCCCCCACTTTTTATTTAGATATTTCAAATTTACAAAATGTTGCAGAACTAAAAGTCCGACAAAGCACTAGTATGTCCTTTACCCAGATTCACCTACCATTAGCTTTTCCCTTGTTCTTTCACCATTTGTGCTCCTGCTTTTCTCCTCTCCCCTTCTCTCTTTATTACACATACACACCCACCCTACACAGTTTTTCCAGAACTGTTTGAGAATAAGATACAATATGTCAAAGCCCCCAGATACTGACACTGTAAAAGGATATAGTCCCCCTCTTTTTGGAAAATAGAATGTTTTTTTTGTTTTTAAGTTTGCCTCAATTTGAGTGAGCCACGGTATAATCTTACATGGTCTGTGCGGAGGTACTTTAGTATCAGTAAAGATTCCAAAGTTCTTAATTTTTTTTAAAGATTTATTTATACATACAAGCTGGGGTATAGGCCAGAGGCTTGGGGCTGTGAGAGGGTTCACCAGAGACAGAATGGGGAGCAGAACAGGCAGATCAGAAATATACTGCTGAGGGGAGCAGCAGGCGAGGCAGGAGAGGTCTCCCACACCATGTGGGATTCTCCCCACATGATGCATCGAACTCGCATCACCACTGGCAACAGCTCCACAGCACAGCACTCAACTGCTGTGCCACCAGGGAGGCCCCAGAGTTCTTATTTTTGTCAGTGGCTTGTAATTGACTACTACATTTTCTTATTTTGGTGCTCAAATTGTCCCAGGTTTGGCCAGTGGGAACCCCTGCCGGTCTAGTTCCTATGCCTTTATAACATACTCCCATAAGCTTTTTGTGCTTATTTTCTATATTTATTTCCTTTTAAATGTCCTTGCCCTGTAATAAAATGTGAGTGATGCTTTACTAAACTAACAGCCATGAAGAAATTATCTGATTGTACATAGTGATGTTACTAAAGGCAATTAAGGGAGAAAAATCAGCAAATTGGTTGTTGAATGTGTATTGTTTCTTTGGGATAATTAATGCTAAGGATTTCTTGGTTTGGGCAGCTTTCAGAATGTAAGGGGTGTGTACAACTTGGGGTGCATTATAATGTGGAGTGAGCTTTGAGAATATGTAAATGTTCAGCCTTTCCTAGGACTTTCACTGTCCATTTCTATTGGCTTTTGTCCATCATCTTCATTTTGCTTATTGTGTTTTTACCCCTAGCCTGGCACCGTATCGAGGGTGGTTTCCAGTTATCTCCAGTCTCTGCTGTTCCAATTTTGTCTATTTCTACACTTTTAATAGCCTCAAAGCCATCTGGGTCAAAGGCCAACGTTCTACTACTGGAAAAGATCTGGTAGTTGGATTTGTTGCAGGTAACAGTTTTCTTGATTGAAAATACTTTTATATTTTAACATGTATCTTACGGTTCACATAGCCTCTAGGAGGTTATTTTTGCATAATGTAATGTTACAGAGCATGTAGTCCACACTTCGGCTTGGCCTATGTGATATGAGACATACAAAATTTACTACCTCGACTGTCTTTAAGTTGCACTTCAATGTTAATTCAGTGTCATTCACACTGTTGTGGAACAGAGCTCCAGAGTGTTTTCAATGCAAATCTCAGACACTATACCCATTCACAACAATGCCCTTTCCACTCCCCCTGCTGCTGATAATAGCCCTCTATTTTCTGTTTCTATGAATTTGACTAATTTTATGCCTCATGTAAGTGGACCCATCCAGTGTCTGTCTTTTTGTGACTGGCTAATTTCACTCAGTATAATGTCTTCGAGATTTATCCATGTTGTAGCATGTGACTCCTTTTCCAGTCTCTCTCTCCTCTCCTACTTCCCCTCTCTTCCCCTTCCTCCTTCTCTCTTTCCCTCTCCCTCTCTCTAGCACATTTGTTTATCCATTAATCTACTAATGAACATTTAGTTTGTTTCCACCTCTTGGTTACTGTGAATAGTGGCTGCTAAGTACATCTCTTCAGAGTCCTGTGTTCAGTTCTTTTGCATATATACCCAGAAGTGAGATTGCTAGATCATATGATAGTTTTTTAAACTTATTTTGTGAAGAACCATTATACTGTTTTCTATCATTTTACCATCCCACCAGCATGGCATATGGATTCCAGTTTTTCTGTATCTTCACCTATACTTATTATTTTATTTTGTTTTTAATCTTCTTTAGAGATTTATTTATTTTTATGCATACAAGCTGGGGTACAGGCCAGAGGCGTGGGGCAGCAAGAAGTTTCACCAGAGACAGAGTGGGGAGCAGAACAGGCAGATCAACGGAAATACACTGCTGAGGGGAGCAGCGGGTGAGGCAGGAGAGGTCTGCTGTGCCATGTGGGAATCTTCCTGGCCGGGCATCGAACTCGCGTCACCACTGCTGACAGCTCCACAGCGCAGCACTTAACCACTGTGCCACCAGGGAGGCCCTTATTATTTTTTTTAATAGTAGCCATTCTAAACTGTGTAGGATGATATTTCACCGTGGTTTTGCTTTGTGTTTCACTGGTGATGAGTGATGTTGGACATCTTTACATGTGTTTGTTGGACATTTGTATGTCATCTTTGAGAATGTACAAATCCCTGGCCCGTTTTTTAATGTCATAACATGATTTTGTTGTTGAGTTGTGGATCTTCTTTGTGTATTCTAGATATTAGCCCTTTACATGACTTGCTTTTTACTCTCTTGGTCATGTCCTTTGATGCTGAAAAATTTAGAACGTTTTTCTGCTTGTCTATTTTGTTTCTTTGAGATACTTTTGGTGTTGTGTCTGAGGAATCATTGCTAACTTTTTATTTTTCGGTCTTAGTTTAGACCTTTAATCCATGTAGAGTTAATTTTTATATGTGGTGTGAAGTAAGAATCCATCTCCATTACTATGCATGTATCCAGTTGTTTTTGTTTTGTTTTTAAAGATTTGTTTATTTATGCATACAAGCTGGGATACAGAGGCGTGGAGCAGCGAGAGGGTTCACTAGAGACAGAGTGTGGAGCAGAACAGGCAGATCGATGGAAATACACTGCTGAGGGGAGCAGCGGGCAAGGCAGGAGAGGTCTGCTGCGCCATGTGGGAATCTCCCTGGGCTTGTGTAGAACTCACGTCGCCGCTGCCAACAGCTCCACAGAGCAGCACTTAACCACTGTGCCACCAGGGAGGCCCTGTATCCAGTTGTTTAGGAGACTGTTCTTTCCCCACTCGGTGATCTTGGCACCCTTGTGGAAGATGAGTTATCATATATATGAAGTTTTATTTCTGGACTGGCTTGGCTTTTTATTTTTTTAATAGAGAGAAAATCAGTTATGGCTGTGGAGAAACCTGTACCTGTACCTAGGACTTGTGGAAGCTAAGATCTCTCTTTTTTTTTTTTTTTTTTTTTTAAAGCTTTATTTTTTATTTATACATACAAGCTGGGGTGCAGGCCAGAGGTGTGGGGCGGCAAGAGGGTTCACCAGAGACAGAGCGGGGAGCAGAACAGGCAGATCAGAAGTACACTGCTGAGGGGAGCAGCGGGCGAGGCAGGAGAGGTCTGCCCCACCATGTGGGATTCTCCCGGCTGGGCGTCGAACTCGCGTCGCCGCTGCCGGCAGCTCCACAGCGCAGCGCTTAACCGCTGCGCCACCAGGGAGGCCCTAAGATCTCTTTTTTTAAAAAAAAACACAGATTACATTACCTCCCCTGCTTGCTTTTTATGAGTTTTTGGTTTGGTTTTTGGACTGAGACATGGTATGTTTAACATGAACAAAACTGGCTACATAATTTTCAGGACTCAGTGTGTAAAATGAAAATACAGGAGTCCTCGTTGATAATTATGAAGCATTTCTAGGTCATATCACCAAAGCATTAAGCCAAGCCCAAGCCCGGGTATATGCTCATGAAGCCAGCACTGAATACGCGTGTTTAGTCTTCCTGTGGTGTCAGAATTCAGCTACCTGGCCCGCTGCTGATTGAGGTACTGCTTGCTCCTTACTCCTTTCAAACTGCTTTCAACACAACAGCCAATGTGACCACGTTCACACTTACATGCGATCGCTTTAATTCTCTGTTCACAGCCCAGTTGCTTCCCAATCTCACCCAGAGTAAAAATCAAAGCCTTTACTTTCTCCTACAAAGCGCTCTATGACCTGGCTCTCTGTTTTATTCTTCACTTATGCCTGTGTCCCGCGCCCACATGGCCCTCCCAGAGCATCCCTGGCGTGCTTCTGCCTCAGGGCCCGTGTACCTGCTGTTTCCTCTGCTTGCTAACTCTGTGAGTCACTCCCTCACCTCTTCTCTTCTTTCCCTAAATGGCCGCACTGTCTAAAATAGTGCTCCTCTCTATCCCCAATACTCTGTTCCCCTTTTCTGCCTATCCCCCTTCTCTGCTTAAATTTTCTCCTTAACCCTTATCCTGCTACTTGCTACATATTTTACTCATTCATCTTGTCTTCATGACAACAGGGATTTTCAATTCTTATTTGCTACTTTATCACCAGCCTCTAGAACAGGGCTTAGCACACACTGGATGCAGTGTCTCTTAGGGAGTGGTGGCGGCTCAATGGCTTGTGGAAGGGGGACTGGCTCTGGGTCACATCTCAGCCTGAAATACATGGAGTCATTTCAGATGCTGGGTCATGCCTCATGTAAAAAGCTGCCACTGATTTCATGTGTTTCCAGTTACATTAAGAAGGTAGATTTAATATCAGTAAAAATAAAATTTCTAACAGCTCTTGTAACAAATAGGACATTGGGCGGGAGAGTGAATTCCCATCTTTTCAGACTTTCAAAAACATCATCAGTGGTGCTCAGCTGAGGCTGATTTTGACCCTCAGGAACCATGGTGCTGTCTGGAGACAGTTTTGCTTGTCGCGTTTGGGGCGGGGGGCAGTTTGGAGTATATGGACTTGGGGGGGTGCTACAGGCACCTCCCACCTAGTGCATAGAGGCCAGAGACACTACTGTATATCCTACCCAGTAGCACCCCACGCCCCCAGCAAAGAATTCTCAAGCCCTTGGCAAATTAATTACAGGTCATCAGTAAGTCTTCTCTTCTGAAAGTAGGGAATTCTTTGGAAATTACTTTCGTGAATTTTAAACTTCTGATGATGTTTTAAATCTTAATACCTCCACATTCCTACAATAATTAGGACAGCTCTTCCTCTTCCTGCTGTGAGCTCTGTCATTGTATTATAACCATTGTTAAAATGAGTGTCATAATCTCAAAGGAGAACTAAGAACAGTATTACTGTTTTTTGAATTCTGCTTGAATCTTAGAAATTTGTTATTCTTTAGTTTTCACAGGGAAAAAAGCTCATATAGTTTAATACTCTGAGGAAGAATTTGGGGAAAGAACTTTACAGATAACTTGAATGAAGAAGATATTTGTCACTTTTATGGACTTAACGATCATTACCAATAACTCTTCTTGAATGCCACTCATTTTATTGTTAAAATTCAAAATGATTTTCCAGCCCTCTGGCCTTAAATCTGGTCAGGCAGGTTTGTCCCCCTTGTGTATCAAGTTTCATTCCCTCATAGGGAAGGTGGTGATTAGATTTGTGACCTTGATTGCCATTTTCTATTATCAGTGGTTGCTGCAAATATTTCCAAGTGCATACCCAAGTAGATACTTCATCTTTATTTTTTCTTCTAACAAAGAAGACTGGCTGAGATAAAACTGTTTCAGAGATTTCTGAAATAAATAACTATGTTACAATTATTCCTTGAATCAGTCAGTAATTTTAGTGAGTGTCCTCAGTGCAAGTTACTGTTCCTCCTCTCTTTTTTTTTAAAGGTTGATTTATTTATGCATACAAGAGCTGGGGTGTAGACCAGAGTTGTGGGGGTGGTGAGAAGATTCACCAGAGACAGAGTGAGGAGCAGAACCTGCGCATCTACTCAAGTACACTGCTGAGGGGAGCAGTGAGTGAGACAGAAGAGGTCAGCCGCGCCATGTGGGAATCTCCCCGGCCAGGGATCGAACCTAGTGCTGCAGTGGCTGTGGATAGCTTCATAGTGCTGAGACTTAACCCCTTGCGCCCCAGGGAGGAGGCCCTTGTAAGTGATTCTTTATAGAAGAAGAATAAAGAAAGAAAACACTAATTTGAAGTGGAAGAGAAAAGAAATCTGTCCTTAAATAGGTAAACATTGGTATTCACATTTTAGAGCTGAGGTAATAGCCACAGTTGGAACTGGGCAGAAGAATTTTCTTCATAGTCTCGTAAGTAAGGCTCATAGACGAGAACAGTGTGCTTTATCCTTCAGCAGTGTCCCCATCAGACACTCATACACTTGTTTTTCCTCTGTGGAATGTTGGCCTTTGCTTGACTGTGTAGGTTGCAAGTTTCAGTAAAGTTTTGTAGCCTTAAGTATTTTGAGTGTCTTTTCCCAGAACGTATAAAATGATGGTGGCTAAAAAATATGTCTCCATCTATTTTGGTTTAGAAGATGAAGAAAGTACTTGAACTTCTTAGGTAAGAGGCTTTGAAATACAAAATGTTTTACAGAAACTATATTCTTTTCTGTAAGTGCTGTAGTGCATTTTTGTACTTGAGATTGTCCTTAGAATCCTCTTAGTCTTTCGGTTCATGTTCATAATGGAGGTATGAAAACAGAATTTTAAATAATAGTTAAGTCCTAATCTTGGCTACATTGCCTCTGATGTGTTTTTTGTGCATGTGTACCTCTTGAACATGAAGGGAATTTTGATTTCCAGGGAGTTTTCTTTAATGGATGACCTATTTCATTGGTTTAGAAAGGTGTGTACACCAGGCCTGTGTGTCATGTCCAGGGAGCTTGTCATCTTTGGTCCTGAACTCCTGTTTCTTCATGTTAGAAAAGTGTGCTAGACAGTTTGATAGCACTTTCTAGTCTGGTTTTTCTGGCTGTTGAGTCTTCTGTGGGGTGATGTGTGCATGCCACTGAGCATGAATGCTTTACAAGGTCTGGGCAAATGAGCGTGTCTTGAAACCCTTCTCTCTTGGTCTTCTTGGTACTGGTGCTTTTTTAAGATGAGGCCAGCAAGGATATTTAGGTAAGACTTTTTCAGATTATGGTCTCAAGTGACAATACGAATATATTAAATTGTGACTCAAAGTTGCTTCTTGTGTTACATGAATCTATAAAAATAAATACAACGCACAAAATAGCTTGAGAATGTCTATTATTTTGAGAAAGGTGTTCACATAACACTCCTTAAAGAGAGGTAGCAGGATTTCTTACTCTCGCCACTGTATGAAACAAATGGAAAAGTAGAATCTGGATCACTCGACTGTCTCACCAAGTTTGAGCTCGGTCAGACTGTTTTCTGTGGTCTATTTTGAGATCCTGCAAATCAAAACTTTTCTTTCTCCTTTTGTGTTTAAATGACTTTTATTAAAAGAATTCTGTTCCTGAGATTGTGCCTCTTAGTTCTTTAGCATGGCCAGGGCCAGATCGCTCTATAGCTTTTGGCCGAGTTTGTTCATTTGTTTATGGGTTCATTTGTTAAATTTTTATGAGCAAATACAAAGTAAATGTTCCAGCGTGTCAGGCATTTTGTTACGACTCTCTGGTGTTTTCTGTTTTTTTAATCATTTCAGGACTGATGAGGAATATTTTAATGTCTCAAGATGGTGTTAAATTGAGATCATGTGTTTTCAAAAAAGAAGCCCCTGGCTCATTGCATTGTTCCACTCTGAGGCATCCTGGCGGGGCCAAGATCCCCGACCTTAAGCCTGTAAGGATCTTGATGCTTGTGAAGCCTGTGCTTGCTGCCTGCCTGTCCTGACTCCCTCGATGAGGACGAGTTCCTCCTGAGCCCCTCATCCCGCTGAAGCACTTCAGATATCACCACTGTCTCCCTCCTGTCGCCAGCTCGATACGCACTTAAAACCACAGGAGCTGTTATGTGATAGTTATAAACTGTGTTTTCTGATCTTGTCATAGATTTAAGCATGTGATCAAATAAGCCACTTCACCTCACTTAAAGCCCTTATTTTAAAATGATGTTTAAAGACCTGTATATCAAAATTGCTACTTTGGATGCATTTAAGTTGACAAATAGATTGTCAACTTCCTATTATACAAAAGAGGAAGCCATCTCTTTTCTCGGGGAGCAGCCCTGCTGCCAGCCGTCTTGCTGTCAGCAGGGCTCCTGATTGCTTCTCACCGCTGCGGCTTGTGTGGCGCAGAGACTGCTTACCTGGTAGGTGAGTGGCGGTGTAAATGGAACACTGGCGTGTGGTCCAACGTAAGGCGGCAAAGCTTAAAAGGTTACATTTTGCTTTCCTTTTGTCTCTCTCTCTCTCTCTCTCTCTCTCTCTCTCTCTTTGAAGGGGTGGTGAATGTGTTGCTCACAACTCCGCTCTGGGTGGTAAACACCAGACTGAAGCTTCAGGGGGCAAAATTTAGGAATGAAGACATTGTACCCACCAACTACAAAGGTATCATTGGTAAGTGTCTCTTGGCTGAGTTCCTATTTAAAGCATGTGTTCTCTCTCTACAAGTCTTGTCCTTTTTGTGGGAGCAGCCTGAGCATATTCTTCTTGGGGAGCTGGCAGAAGCACATAAGACACACATCCCCCTCATACAAGCCTAGTTCAAGCCCTTTTGCATCTTTTTTTTTTAAGATTTATTTTTATTTATTTATGCATACAAGAACTGGGGTGGAGGCCAGAGTACGGGGAGTGAGAAGATTCACCAGAGACAGAGTGGGGAGCAGAACAGGCAGATGCACTGAAATACACTGCTGAGGGGAGCAGCCAGGAGACAGGAGAGGTCTCCTGTGCCCTGTGGGAAGCTCCCTGGCCGGGGATCGAACTCATGCTGCAGTAGCTTACAGTAGCTTGATAGCACTGAGACTTAACCACTTGCACTGCCAGGGAGGCCCCCCTTTTGCATCTTTTCTCCTAACATTCACCTACCTAAAGCCCAACCAATGGCCAATCCCAAAGACGACAGAAAGCTACTCATGAATATGTAGGGTGAACTGCGTGGGAGCAGGGTGAGTACTTCTAAGGAATCATCTACACTTTTCTTTCTTTCTAGTGTTACCTCTAAATAAAGATACTAGATGAATGTCTGATATCCTCAAACTTCTTCTTTTTAATAGTATACATTGCAGGTTCTCCTTTCATGTATTTCCATCTCTGCAATGAGAACAATGGTTTTCTTACAGGCAGGCCTAGAAAATGGACTCCAGGGAACTCTCTTATCTTTCGTTGTACTGGACTGATTTGTGAAACATTTGGACTCTTAGTTCACACTTTCCGGTAATTACAGAGTTCCCAGGGGTGATTATTACTTACAGAAACTTGACATTCTAACCCCAGATTGTCAAGAAGAGTTCCCAGTGATTGAAATTGGTCTCTTCTGCTCGCTTCGGCAGCTCCATGTGCTAAAATTGGAAGGAGACAGATTAGCTTGGGCCCGCACAAGGGTGACACGCCAGTTTGTGACACGTTCCATGTTTTTAAAAATGAAATTGGTCTCTCGGTAACTTGGTGACTGTAGTGTCTGATGATTATCAAAAAATAGTGAACTGATGAACTGGCCCCTAAAATGGATTTGCAAGAAAGAGACTATGATAGACCATTATGGTTTGTGTTTTGCATATACGTGAAGAGAATTCAAACTGTCTCTCTAGTCAGATATTGTTCTCAGATGTCCTTGATTTCTTGCTCAGATGCTTTTCACCAGATCATTCGAGATGAGGGAATCTTGGCTTTATGGAATGGCACATTTCCCTCCTTGCTGTTGGTCTTCAATCCAGCTATTCAATTCATGTTCTATGAAGGTTTAAAACGGCAGATTTTAAAGAAACGAATGAAGGTAATCCCTGATTTTAAAAGCAGCAAATAGTCATCTCTGATAGCTTCTTGTTGCTTGGATTGATGGGGTTTGTTTTTCCTTTGCTTTCCAGCTTTCTTCTTTGGATGTGTTCATCATTGGTGCAGTAGCCAAAGCAATCGCCACGACGGCCACCTACCCCATGCAGACTGTGCAGTCCATTTTAAGGGTGAGTGCTGGGGCTCTCCCGCATTTAGTCCAGCAGAATGTTCAAAAATGCGGTTTCTCAGGCTAAAGCAGCGTTCACGAAGCAAGAAAGTGTTCACTTGGTGTGTCAGCGCGTTCTTCGTCTGCTTTTCCATTTGTTTGCTGTTCTGCCAACCAGGTTGACAATCACTTGGGTTCCTATTCGGTTTGCAGTTTCTTAGGTACATGGTGTCTCAGAAAACCCAAATGTGAACGAGGGCTTCTTAAGGAGTTTGATTCCTTCAGTTCATTCAGGAGGAATTAAGGATTTTACTTTTCTGGAGTACTTCCAGATTCCTGGTGTTGGTTTTTTTTTTTTCCATTCATTTGGTTATTTATTCATTGACATATAATTAAGCACCCACTGTATGTGAGTTGGGTCCACATGGTGAATAAAACAGTTACAGTCTCTGTTCTCATGGCAGTGACAGAGGAGAGAATGAACAGGCAAGTAAGCGAGATCAATAGGGAATTACAAGGCACGGAAGAGCTGTCGCGTGATTGGCATTCTGTGACGCAGGGGAGAGGCCTGCTGTGTGGGAGATGGGCTCTTGTGAGGAGGCGCAGGAGGGTCAGGACTTAGAGTATGATAAGGCCCCAGCCGTATGAAGAGTTGAGGAAATATTGTTCCAGGTGGAGGGAACAAGATGTGCCAAGGGCTTGGGGAGTCCTCTGAACTGAAAGGTGACTGGGCTGAGGTGGGCTCGGGGGGTGACTGGAAAAGGGCAGGGAGGCCATAGGCGAGGACCGGGTTTTCCTCTCGCCACAATGGGAAGCCACTGAAGGGCTTTAAGCTGAAGAGGAATGTGATGTGACTTACAATTCAAGAAGGTTGCTGGGACTGTTGTTGGCCAGGTTTGTTCAGAAGAGCAAATGGGGGAGGGGCTATGAGGTAAAATGCTTTTTCACTAACACGGGTGAAAGATGCGTGCAGCCGCCCCCCGAGGTGGTAGCAGTGGAGAGGGAAAGATAGGACAGGTCAGACTAAGATGTGTTTTGGAGAAAAAGTTCAAAGGACTTTTACACTTGCAGAGTTTTGAAATATTTCATTGTATTCCTTGTGCCTATACAAATAAATAAAGCTTAAATAGAAAAAAAATTACAGGAGTTATTAGTGGGTAATATGGGGGTAGTAGTGAGAGTATTTTAGTTCAAAAGATTATTGCCTTCTGTTAAAAAGTATTTTTTACTAATGCACTATATTAAAATTGGCACTGAACCTAAAGGAATTCAGTGACATTCAAAGAAGTGTATTTTGACATTTTTATAATGTAAATACATAATGTGAAGAAGTTAACCTGCAGTGATTCTAACTGACTAATGTTTGTTAAAACTTGAAGGACTGGAAATCAAGGCATACCATCAACATCTAAACATCATAGCCATATTTTTTTTTCTCTTGACGTAGAATTTTCTCCATAATTCTTTGTAAAATGAAAATTCAGGTAAGGGGCCTTTTCACCAAAATAGTAAAAGGTGCTGGCATCCTCCACTTATTTTCACATATTTCATTGCAGTATCTCATTGAAAAGAGAATTAATGGGATCCATATACTGATTGTGTAGCCAGAAAATTTTAGAGTTGGGCTGCCTATTGTTGCCAGAAGCCAACTGAACAGACAGGAACTGAATCTATAATGCACAGAAAGCCAGGGATCTGAGAGAACAGGGGCTATTTTACCCCAGAAACCCATTCTAACTTCTCATCCCAAGCTCGCCTTTTTCTAGTGTGCTAATAAACAAAAAGTGTTCATCGTAACCAAACCACCCACCACAGTAGCCTATCAAGGTTGCTGCCTGGTCTTCGTCATTCCCAGAGTTTGTTGTCGTCTCCTAGGTCGTCTTGACCCAGGTATATCTTATTTTCCTGGACCTGGGATAACATCCTGTTTTCTGGTGGCGTCAGTGTCTGACACTTCTTTGGGCGTCATTGGGGCCAGACTCTCATTTCAAAACAGGAGTTTTAGTTCAAAGAAAACATATCACCAGCTGCACAGGGTTTGCATGTAGCCTGCGCTGTGTGTCCACGTGGGTTCCTGTACTAGGTGCGGTGCCCTCCCTTTCTCCCAGCGCCTGGCAGCTGGACACTTTCATTACTGGAAGTCGTAAGACACTATGGCGGCATGGTGTCCTCTACTGGTAGGCGTTAAGGTAAAGCAGTGATAAGCAGTCATCCTTTTTCTTCTTCCCCAGTTTGGACGTCACAGACTAAACCCAGAAAACCGAACACTGGGAAGTCTTCGGAATGTTCTCTATCTTCTTCACCAACGAGTAAGGTAAGCTTTGTAGATATGCCACATTTTGCCCTGTCTTTCAGCACCCGTCTCTGCCAGGGCAAGGCTGGATTTGCTTATCTCCACTGCTGCCTCGGCGGCGGCCCTCCCGTACCTAGCTGTGCTCAGACCTTTCTTATTTTAGGGGCTTAGTGTAAAATGACAGCGTTTTGGGAAATTGTGCTGCCGTGTTGGATAGTCCAATATGCCACGTCAGGCTTCTCCAAACTTTTGGTGAGGAATCACCTGAAAAACTTGTAATACAGATTCGTGCCCGCCTCTCGGGGGGACCTGGCCACCTCCTGTTCTCGGCTCCCCCTCCTGCTCCTGGGCGTCTGCTGTGCTGCCCCCGCACTGCGGCTCACCAGGCGGTGGGCTCTTCCCCACACCTAGCAATGCTGCGTGACACCAGCTGGTTGTCTACAGTTTAACTCCCTCTCTACCTGGAGGTGGCATCAGATACCACAGGTTGAGGACTCAGTCCCATGAGCGGGACCCCAACTTTAGATGTACTCCAATTATAAGTGCTACATCCCCAGGTTACCCATTCGTGACTTGGCTACAAATCAGAGGTTACAGTGACCTCCTTCCCCTTGGATTTGATTGTTTGCTAAAATAGCTCTTAGAATTCAGGGAAAATCTTAACAATTACCAATATTAAAGGATAGGATGAAGGACACAGATGAACAGTCAGATGAAGAGAAACATAAGGTGAGGTCTGGGAGTACCCCAGAGCCAGGAGCTTCTGTCCCTGTGAAGTTGGGGTATGTGGAATGTGTTCGTCAATCTGAAAGCTCTCAGAACCCCACAGTTTTGGGAGTTTTTGGAGATTTCATCACGTAGGCATGGTCCATGTCCAGCCCCTCTCCTCTCTCTGCGAATAGGGGGTGGCAACTAAAATTTTCAGCCAAGCTTCTAATCATAGCTTGGCCTTTCCAAGCTGTGCACCTTCCAGCCCCAATCTGGTTGCTCACTGAGAGTCATGTGATGTTGCGTCTGCAACGCCACACTGATGCCTGCGAGTTGTGGAGCAGGCTGCATAATGCAGGGTGTTCTCAATGAGCGAGATCCTGGCCTTTTTATTGACAGAATATTCATACAACATCAGTTACAGAGGTTAGGAGGACAAGGAGAAATAAATGAGTGAAACTAAAGAATGTGTTTTTGTCATCTTGGGCTTCGGGGTGCGGGAGGGATATGAGTCTGCTGACCAGATAATTCTTACCTGTTTGGTGACCAAATGTAATCGAAACCATACTCCAGACCCTGGCTATGGTTCTAATCTTATCAACAAGGCTTTCCACTGATCAGCTTCTAAGGTCCCTTGTCATACATCGGTCCTCAGCCCCCTGGGCATTCCCTGTCACACCTCGTGAGGCAGAGCCTTCCCAGAGGGATGGAGCTTTCTGCTCTTAGATGATATGAAAGGCGCCTTGTAAGTTTTGCTATGACGGTTGATCGGGCAGTTCTGACCTTTTTATAGGAGTGCAGAACTGCAAGTGACGATAATAATGGCTGAACACGCCGCTTGAGTCTAGCAGACCCACAATCTAATTGGAATAAAAGACACTGTTATTGTTATCACCCAGAAAATTCCAAGAGTTTTAGAAACTATATCAAGAACTAGGGTCAAAGACCAAATATTAGAAGAAGAGAAGCTCCTGGTGCTCATTATTTAGGAAATTATAAGGGTTTTAGGAGTGCTGTGCCAGGAACTGGGGACAGAGACCAAGAGAGAGAGAGAGAGAGAGAGACAGTGTGTGTGTATTTCTATTACCTCACAGCCCACCTTGTCTTGATAAACACCAAGGTGGATTTTCTTGGGGAAACTTAAGTTAGTCAATGAACTAGAAATTCATGGGTCAACTCTTTTCATTCCTATTTATCAAATGTTTCTCCCCTGACAATAGGTTTTCAAATAAACAAAGTGTAGAGTAGCTTCAGAATGGATCATTTGATAAGCGTCAGCGTCTGTATGCTGGAGTCACTGACAAGCTGGCGTGTGAGATTCGCTCTCAGCTGACGGCTCTGGAGAGATCACTTGCGCAGAACTCCCACTCTAGCTGAAGCGTCCCTCTCTGGGCAGAGCAGGCCTCTAAAGGGCTGGCCCTCAGGCTGGTGTCGTCCTCCTCGTGGCCGGGAACTTGTTAGAAATGCAGATTCCTGAGTCCTGTCCCGCGGGGACTTACTGAATTGGAAACTTTGTGTAGGGGACCCAGCGACCTGTGTTTTACCAAGCCATTCAGGTGAGTCTGGCAGGCCCTAAATCTGAGCACACAGGGTTGGAAGATCCAGTGTATGGGAAGACCGAGAGTCAGTAGTGTTGCACGTCTGTCCGGTTCTGTCGAGGCTAAAATGATCCCAACCAATTGACAGCTTTCCTCCCAGCTTTCCTACCACTAGGGACTGTTAAATTGAAATACTTGAGTCAGGAGAGCATTAAAGTTCTAAAAGTCCTTTGTTAGATACCAGATTTTGGCTTTAAGATGGTTTTAGGAGATTTTAGGACCTGCATTTATCTGGGATGTTGACAGCATTCCACGGATTAATGATGGCTATAAAAAGTTTGGTGGCACAGAATACTAAACTTTCCTCAGTCCTCAAATACCTTTAAAGATAAGAAGTACTTTGGGGCCTCCCTTGTGGCGCAACGGTAAGTCTCAGCACTATGAAGCCATTCGCAACCACTGCAGCACGAGTTTGATCCCTGGCCAGGGAGCTTCCCACAGGCCCAGCAGACCTCTCCTGTCTCCCCACTGCTCCCCTCAGCAGTGTACTTTAGTCAGTCTGCCTGTTCTGTTCCCCACTCTGTCTCTGGTGAATCCTCTCACCACCCCACACCTCTGGCCTACCCCCCAGTTCTTCTACGTATAAATAAATAAATCTTTTTTAAAAAAAGATAAGAAGTATCTGACAACAGAAGCCTTGATATCTGGATCTTCCATTGATTGTTTTTCATTGATAGATCCTAAGGGTTAAACCTTTGTGAAATTCTTTGCTTATAAGGAAAATCTTTTGTTTATCTCAAACCTCTTTCCTCATAGGCGGTTTGGAATAATGGGACTCTACAAAGGCCTGGAAGCTAAACTGCTGCAGACGGTGCTCACGGCTGCTCTCATGTTCCTGGTTTATGAGAAACTGACGGCTGCCACCTTCACAATCATGGGGCTGAAGAGGGCACACAAGCACTGAGGCGCGCCCGCCGCAGGGCCGAGCTGCTCCAGAGGGGGCTTCCTCCAAGCGCAAAGAAGTGGTTCTTCTTTCACCCTTGCACCTTCCATCTCGAACTTTACCATCACTGGCTTGGAACAGCTTCTAAGGGTAAACAGGGAGGATAGCCAGCTGGACCTGTGGCCAACTTCATTTTATGCTGGGTGGTTAATTTTTGTGGGGGAGATTGGACTAAAGGTCATATGAAAAGAAAACATTGAAAATCTAAAACTGAAAGTCTTTGGGGGTTCATTGGTTTCCTTACGGGGAATGAGCTCTCGCTGTTGTGTATAATCCCTCCAATTAGTCTTTCTTAAATTTACAGGCTGTTCTCTTTCCCTGAACCCACACTCAGGTTTCAGGACAAATTGAATACCATGTAATTCTCCTCATACACTTGTGTATATCTCAATCTTGGCCTTTTCCTCACTAAAGCTATTGTGACTTTGCCATGGGTATGACTTTATTTTCATTGGGCTTTTTTTCTCTTACTTAAGTAAAGGTGTCTTCTTTGGTATATGAGCTATTTATTTTGCGGGGAAAATGAAATTTATCTCAAATGATTTTCTTATAAACTATTAAATGCACATCACTTATGCATTAGTACTTGACATAATTTTAAAACATTTATTTTGAATCAACCCTTTCATTACAAAACTTGAGGCTTTATGTTCATCCATCCAAGTTCCAATAAACAGTCAACACAAAGACATTCTTAAAAGTTGCCCTTTATTAAGGTGTTACCTGGGGTGTACAACCAGCTGGTGAAAGTCACAGAGAAGGGAGAGGGCGCAAATACCTTGTTAGGCCCTAGAATGTTTTCTGCCTTTCCAGACTCTTGGTGAGGGCTGTATGTTTTGAGAGTAAACATCTGATTGAGGTTATTTCTACTTGGCAACATGGCTTAAATCCTGCTACTCAAAGTGTGGCACATTGGCATCCCCCGGGAGCTTGTTGGACATGCATTTGACAAGACCCCCAGGTGACCTGCGCTCACATTAACCTTCCAGAGGCCTTAGAAGCCTTGACCCAATAGGAGATGCCATTGGTTTCGATTACAGAAATTACCAGTACAAAGATTTTTCTTAAAGGAAAGACAGAAGGCTAGGAGACGTCCGTGCTTCTAGACATCCCCCTCAACACATATTAAGGGGATAGGTCTTTCATTGTGTGGGTAGGTGTGACTCCAGACACCTCAAGCCACTCAGGAAGCAAAATTCTCTTGATATTAGATCAGCTCGTTGGCTCCCAGTGACTCAGTTTTTGTCCCTATAACAAAATGACAGGTTTTTCATTTATAACACTGATTCAGTTAGCATTGGAGAATATAATGAAATGTCTGCAGACTCTGGCATTTAGTTCAATTTTAAGGGTGGAAGTGTTTTTCTCTTATTTTCCCTTTGGTCCCTGTGGTATTTTCAGAATAAGCGATTATCAAACTAATCGTTGAAAGGTTGTTGTGTTGTTCTTGGATACAAGAATTAGGAGGAGCTAATAATATGGGGACTAATCTGAACACTAGTCCCTATTTCAGCCAGAAAATTGGCCCCATTTGTACTTCTCATTTTTCTTTACAGGGTGAGGGGAGGGGACTTGGGTGGGAAGCATACAAAACATTTTGATTGCTGTACAGAAGGATCCTAATGGTGCCCTGTGTACTTTTGTTACTGTTTTTATCATGCTGTTTGCTAGAGAACTTGAATTTTGAGCTCAGGGTATTTATGGGTTGGTATGTTAGAATAACTTCCAGGTCAAATTATATAGTTATTTTAGGTATTTATGATGTGAAATGAAAATGTGCTTGATGCTTGTTTTTTTTTCTGATTTTATGAGGGAACAATTTAGTACTGAGGATTTGTGTTCCCTCTGGAAGCTTATAGAGCCATGCTTAAGACTCGGGAATGGTTCACTCAGCTTTGTCCTCCTTGATTAATGATAAGTTCCTTGAGAAAACTAAAGTGCTGAAGTCTATACTATGGAAATGGAAATGGTTTCTTTTTGAGTCTTCCTGCAGTTTGTCTAGAAAGTGAGGGTGAAGAGCCTTAGAGATTATAATCGTGTTTCTGCAATAGAAAATTTAATTTCTGTAAATTTTTAATCTGTGTTTTGAAGTGGACACTAATATTCTATTCTTGTCTATTTTACAATTAAGTTTGAAATGCAGGAAAAGGATTTACCATAAGAACATAAGCAAGGGGAGTCAGAATCTTGGGTTTTATTCCCAGCTCTGCCACTGACTAGCACATTACGTCATCCCCTTGTGCTTCAGCTTTTTGATAAGTGGAGATAATAATACTCACTACCCACTTCAGAGGATGTTTGAGGGCTAATGATGTCAGCTAAATCTCTTTATGATCGTGGGAGAGGGACTGTCTGAGTGAAGCTTATGACAGTGCCTAGATTTATATAGCAGTTTCCTTTAAAGCTTACATACTTTCTCAGTTTGTAATTCCAATATCTCTGAAATAGGGAGGGACAAACACCACCTCCCCACTTAATTAACAAGGAAATTGAGACAGAACTATCAAAGGACTTGCCTGGTTGGAACCAGGACTAGAATTGAGTTTCCTGCAGCCTAGTGTAATGATTAAGAGACTTTGTTCTGGATTTAGACCAAACCAGGTTCTTCTCTGGCCCTACTCCGTACCAGCTGTGGGAACACAGCAATTACTGGACTGGTATAAAACTCAGTTTCCTAAATAAATAAATAACAGCAACTCACTTTCCTTAGCTGTGAAATAAAGATCTTGATAAACCTGCACAAGGCTATTGTGTGGATTAGGTGATCCCCCGTGTATATCAGTCGCTTAGCACGGTGCTTGCCACATGTTGGAAAAGCTGGAAAATGTTAGTGATGACGATTGTTATGACTATTGATGAAGT